>KZ871531.1:52805-64409 GCA_003456935.1 Machilis hrabei | reverse complement strand
AAATGTTGGAACAACTAAATTGGGTTTCATTAGCTGAAAATCGACACGAAAATAGGATGGAAAGGTTCAAAAAAATTATTGAGGGTCAATTGTCATTAAACTGCGAACACGTACTGCAAACAGCTACGTATATAGGTAGAAATGATCATGCAAATAAGATTAGGGTATTTGTGGTCTTTTTTTTCTCGGGCAAATCGGGAATGGAATAGTTTATGAGTTGGTGCGTTGCACCCCCTGCCAAAGACTTAAAGTTTATTGCGGGGTAAGATGTAGATGTTATAAGGTGAAATAAAGGCACTGTAGTTATGTCTGGATATTTCCAAACCTGGGGAACTAAAGATCATTTGATATTATGATACTGGCAAAGAAAAGCGCGAAGAACAGTTATTCATGATGATAAGTGAACATTCAATAACAATCCACACTAACGACGTAAACTGTGTTAGTTATAGCAAAGTACCACCCACCTAAACAGTTTCGAAGACTTTGCATACGTAAGGAGACTGTTATACTTATTTTTACTGTTGAAACTTTCAGGGTCAAATATTTGAAGTTAGGTGTTGTCATAAATGGTACCTAGTAAGTAATGTCTAAGTACTACATGCTACTCACCCAAACAGTTTCTAGGACCTTGCCCGAAAGGCAAGTATACGTAAGGAGACCTGTTAGACTTATTTTCACTGCTGAAGCGTTCGGGATCAAATCTGTGAGGATCAGGGTAATAGGTTTCGTCATAATGGATTGCATACACTGGAACAGCGACAACAACATCCTTTTCAATAACAACATCAGTNCCTGGAATGGTGTAATCNGATGTGCAACTCCTGTCGATTCTGGACACTAGAGGATTTTTTCGAAGAGTTTCTGTAAAAAATATGTAAAAATAAAAATTCATTACTATTAATCACTTTGTATCTAGCACGAAAATATGTCTCCTTATGTAATTCCGGTGTTGTCGCTGCCAGTTTGGAAGCAGTTGGCTATATAGTCAACTCTAGCGCCAAAAGTGGTCAGTTCAATTCCCGTACATGGCTTGGCGTAGTTAATGCCCTTATATCAATGTTTGTGATTGTCCGGTTATCTCAAGTAATAAATTTAAGTTCGACGCCATAAAACAATCATCGAGTGGTCCAGGATATGCAACTTAAATATAACTAAAGTTATAGTTAGTGTTTTCTACGTCCGTGGCGTGCGTGCGCTCCGTGTGTTGAGAGGTGCTGCCATCTCACACCGTTATGGTGAACTTATTGGTAACATGCATTAGTAACGAGTATATTTTTTTTACATACTACCGCCAATTAGGGATCGTGACCGAAAGTACATTCCACTTATAATTCAACTCCGACCCGGAGTGAAACTCAACCTATCCAAATACAGTTGCACTCCGAGCAGCAAACTGAAATCGGAGTGGAAAACGTACAAGGTAGTTTCAACGTCGCATAACCAGTTCTACTCTGATACATGAGTCTAAACTATTTCACTTCGGATTTAGTTCTACTCCGGCGAGAAATCTTATTATCCTGAAAGCAATTCCTCTCCGACTTAAAATCTCTACTCTAATGTAAGAGTAACTTCGGCCAGATCAAAATTAACCCTTCGTAACTTTTATATCGGTCAGGCTGCTGATACTACCGAAACAATTCCGAATTTGGTTCAGCTCCACGCTTTGCCAAGTTCTTCCCCTTGACACGTCGAAAACGCAAATGTTCAATATCAAATGTGGTAAAGCAGTGTACGAGCGTGAGATTCTGATGGTACAGTGCCCACCAAGGGTGAAATACATGTTTGAAGCCAGGGATTCGGAACGTAACATCAGAAGAGATGGTCTTAATTATTCTGCTCCAAGGATCGTTCGCACGAAAGGAACGAGCGAATAAGTTGTCTACAATTGAACCATTATCGGACTCTGAGATGTTTGATTTTAAATATCGATATCGAAAATACTGACATCCCGAAAATATAGTTATCGCAAATATCGATATTGAGTTTCGAAAATACTGGTAACCAATTTAGAAAAGAACTTGTACATTTTAATATTTCCCTCTAGCCGACGTGTCTGCTTGGCACGGGTGTTTGTGAGCCACAACCCACTATCTTGAGCAAGATACGCTAGGTAATAGACTAGATAGATCAGCTGGAGGGAAATACTAAAATGTACTAGTTGTTTTCGAAACTGAATATCGATATTTGTCGATACAACTCGGGGCGTGAGCGAAGTAATTCGACAGTTCAAACGATAAAAAGAATAGGAAGGGCAACACGCAATGACGCATCTCTCTACAACTGCAAAGAGTTATTAAAATATAGTTCAGTTCCGACGTGGATTATATAAACATGTATTCTGAGCAGCTCATTAGAATCTAATATTTCTTTTGTCGCATTCCAGTTCAGCTCCGGCAGAATGGCCGTCCGATATCCATTCTACTCCTGAAACCGGTGTGGCACGGTGGAGTGTTTCATCCTGCTCCGGAGTGAAACTATACTTACACAATGAACACCGGGTTAACTCGGAGTATACATGTACTCCGATTTCACTCTGAACTGGAATAAATTCCGGATTAGGAGGTTTACTATCCAGTTCAGTTTCGGTCGCGGTCCCTGCAGCCAATGTATGTGGATGAAACGTCTTGTATGTGATTGCAATGTTAATTGTTCGCTTTTCCAACTCCCTTTAAACAGAGTGGTGTACGTTGACGCAGCAATTGTGATTCCTAACCTTTCCACTGAAATGCCATCTAACAATAAACCACACGAATTTAAAAGAAGACATAGTTTTATGCCAGATACTAACGAGTGTGAAGCAAGACAAATATTATATAATATTCTCATTTCAAAAAAAAAGGTTTTTACTGAACAAACTCTATGCACCACTCTTCATTATCAGTTACGCTGTAGTGCGAGTTATTGAAACAATTGAGTAGCCTATTTTGGTTTAAAAGTAACATATGACATTTTTTTCTGACGTTAAAAATACATTTATGAAAGAAAATTACTTTTCATATTAGTTTTTGTTTTACAATTTTATATACTACATTTTACATACCAAAAGTTTAAGGTGTACATAGAAAGACCATGTTCACAATATTAATATTAATTTCAATGTAAAATATATGGAAAGTCGTAAATTATGAAGAAAAAATGTACGTACAAATACATTATTATTAAAAAATCGCTAAATATCCCTTATTTTTTTAGTGTTAGTACAAAATTATAGTCTAGCATCACCAGACCACTAAAGNTAATGACAAATCACTAAAATTCGTGATAACACGCTAGCCAAACCATCCCTCAGTGCTTGATCACACCCGAACCTGAGCCGGAAATAAGTATATTGTCGCCTCCTAATGAACGGGTTACTATTCAAACCCAGACTGCTGTTAGAGGAGCAAGAAAATTGAGAAAATGAATTTAGCCTACTCAACCAGCGACGGTCGTATTACCTCGTAACCAGCCTAAAACGTATCCATCCTCTCATTGCCTACCAGCCTAAAAAAATATAGCTGCCCTACGTCGTACTGACTGAACAAGATTTTGTAATGCTGCTAAACACGTGTCTCAAACTCTGATACTGTACTGGAAGGTAAGAAGTACTAATGTATCATACAAAATTTGCTTAACGTGTTGTGTGAATCGGACGAAGACCCTCTGAAGAAATAGAGGAGTACGTAACACATTATGTACGATGTAACTTGTATAAGAATTTCATAAGGGTCTTCAGTAACGTAAGAAAATTCTGTATCAAGGCATCGACGGATATCACAACAAAGCGACACCTTCCCACCCTTTTCACAAAGCGCGGGAAAAAGGTCAGCCATATTTTGGACATGTTGAGCGAGGCGATAAAAAATCTAATTCACCAGATCATCGGATCAACATCTAAAGGTGAAACCAAGCTCGACAACGCCTCTGACAAACCGCTGTTTTCTAACCTGACCATATTCACTACAGTTGTCACTTTAGCTACACATGGTGGACTGCAAAACAAACGAGTTATGAAATAGCTCACCTGACTTTTGATTTTAATGCAACTNAANTTCTTTTTNGCCTGATGAGGGCCTGNCNTAGACGTTAGGAAAGCTTCGTACTACAATTACAAGGATTTCTTCACTCTCGACTGACATTTTCAATTCTTCGTCAGTTTACTCAGCTACTCTCAAATACTTACTGGATGTCACCTTTCTCTTCATATCGTCGCTACACAAAACAAAGACCTAAATCAACATCAATATCAAGGCTATGCGTTATTCGCGCTGCNACGCGTAAAAAATAGAAATCAGCCAGAAGACTCGCGCGCGTTTCATGCATTGGCACGCGCTAATTCAAACGAACCAATAGCAGCCTTCAAATTCTCTCGCGTAATTGAGCTTGATTCTGCCTTAGGAGTTAGTAAGTTCCAGACCTCCCTGAAAGTGACTGGGCNTCACCCCTTTACAGCATTCTACGCTACGCTATTCTACCAAGATGACACAGCCAAGGTCGCCATTGAGAACAAAGAACTACACCATTATTACCTGTATTAATCGAGTCATCAAGTGTTAAAGAAAACAAAGATGGACTCTAGTTGTCCAGAACTTGCATATGTAGGTACATTAATATCAAGAGGGAGGTTTTCACAAGACATGTGCCACTACAATTAGCATTACTTAACCTTGTATCTTATAATGTAGGTGATGTTAACCTAGAATATATATTTCTTTTACCGTGTAAACACATGTCAAGGTAATGCATCTCTTGAATGGCATCGTAGCTGCATTTGTTATTATGCTTCTTCATCGTGGTCTCTATTTCGTGTCTGAGTCGATCCTGGATATCTGGATTCACTGCCAACTCATAAGAGGCAAACATGAGAAGTTGCGAAGTAGTATCGTAGCCAGCAGTAAAGAAAAGTAGACACTGGGAGATTATTAAATCGTCAGTTAACACTGAAAAAGAAAGCATATGACTCTTCTAAATACCACTTAGGGTACACGAAATATCATATAATCAGCTCCTTTTAGGTTTTCTTCCTTTGTATACAAAGAAAAACAAACCCGTGAACAGATTATCTGTGTTTCCATCTGTCTCTGTAGACAATATATCTGAGTTTGAACAGTTACAAAAGACTTTGATCAAACNTTGTTTAGCAAGTCATTGTTAGTTCGTTNCTCAGCTAAACGTTTTACACGAGGAAATTTAACAAGCAAGACAGGAAACCGAACAATCTTTGGGGATAGATCAGGGGCTATTTTCTCGACAATGACGGCACAAAATCTACGAGTTTCAGCCAAACAGACAAAGCCTTTTTAAACAGCAGATAAACACCACACGTAGGGTTTGCAAAACAAAGTGCATGACAACCATTTAAGTAGGGGTCTATCACTCTGAAGGTGGNGTAGGTGTTGTTTAACTGCCATTGTATGCATATACTGGTGATTCATCATTCTAGTAATTGAAACCAATGATATATCATGTCTAAGAACACCAAATAAATGTTTTTAGAGGACAGGGTTTGAGAATATTTGTGGTAACTTCACAAATAAAGAGTTAAGTTTGCGGGATCGAAAGTACGAAAGGAGAGACAGCAGAGTTCAACGCACGCTTTTCGTGTTTACCGCTTGTTACTGCGAAGATTCAAGTGTATCATTATTTAAAAAAAAGATTTGTTACGTCGTTTCCGTAAACACTTGACTATTTTTTATATCTTCAATCATTGTTTAATCAAAATATGGTAGGTACTAGCAAATGGTGCAGTAAAGCCAAGGCCTACNGTTAGTAATGTTTTTATTTAATTAAAGCTTACTGTATAATCGAATCAATACTGTGACTCATGAAGTAACATTTTAGTTATTAGTTATTATACATTAACAAATTACGTTAATAACTAACAATAACTGTTTATTTAAGGAGGCCCCTATTCAATTCTAGTCTATAGTTTTATTTTATATGCGTGTGTAAATAGTTCGCGCCATCACCAACAGAGCACACCACTAGAGCACACTATCACGTAGTTCAATATTTAACCGCAATGTCCGTGATGGTGATGGCACGTACTATTTACACACGTATATANAATAAAACTATAGACTAGAATTGAATATGGCTCAAACTATTTTTAAGTGTATAACATTTCTTGTATTGTAGCTTATGTGTTGACCAAATACGACACAACGGAAGGAAAATGAAATATATATGAGGAGTCCACGGGAAAAACAATGAGAGTCAATTTTTTTCGAAATTGAAATTTCAGCCCCATCTATTACATCTTCAGGAGTACTAAGTACTGGTACCAAGGTTACTCTCTCTAGGGGACGGCTCATTCTGAATATTGAGTGCTTTAGATTCATGTTAACATTGTCAGTTACCTGTCCACGGTACATGATTCTTTGTTTCCTCAAACTTTTCAATTTAAGACTCTCATCGTTTTTCCCGTGGACTCCTCATGTATATATATATATATTTTATAGACGGTTTTCAGTTCATCTGTTAGTCTTGACGTCATCAATTGTACCATCTGCATATATAAAACTCATGTGTGGATGAATTAATGTATGTCCGCTTATTTCTCAGGATTGGCTGGTCAAATTTATATATAAAAAATACAGATCTGTCATCTTCATGCATTAGTTTACATTAATAATCAAGAATGTAAGTTACAAATTAACTCATTTATTTTACCCACTCAAAGTGAAATTGTTAATAAAATTTGCCGTTTTAATTACGCTCATATATCCCAAAACTTAGAAATAACAATAAGTACAAAACAAATTCAGTTGTCCTCAGGATCGTTGGTCTTGAGGAATGTTAAACATTACTGAAAGAGCATTATACTCCTATTATTAGTCTTCAAATATTCGAGTCCCATGCGGCGATCGAACCCAGAACCTAATTGGTACNAACTTGNCTAGTACAACAGAATGTGCACGATAGTACCATTGAGTATATATAGGCAATGATAGTACTCGGCCAAACACCTATCCACATTTAAATGATGGAACCAATTGATAGTGGTATCGTACCACATTACTCCTCCACATGGTTACTGGGACCNGATACGTGATTACTTGGTCCCAGAGTAAGGTTAAACTCTCAACCTGTACTCTTGAGGNTTGTTGAACAGAGTATTAAGGCGTATCCTGAGTGAAGCGAGCGATCTGACCTCACTTACAACGTCATTAATTTTCACCCAATCCGGTGAAGGAATTGTGAAAACGCTCGCGATTAACTACGCCCATTTGCGACTGGCCCAAGCGTTTGAAAATTTCAACTCGGCCACACGGATCGCNCGCGATTTCCCACAATGCAGTAGAAGGAAAGTCAATCTTTGGGCAAGCTAAACAGGCTCCCTAATGAAGACCTCTTCTTCTTCGTTATGGACTTGTCCTATTCTGTCTCATTTTTTTGTTAAGTTTTCTGTAGCGTTGTGCTATTGTACATCGGGTCCTACATATTGTGTCATTGATAATCTTTTATTTGAACTGCATATGCTCCTTTTCTCCAAGTTTCACATAACGCCACTATTAGCACTAGATTTCTTCATACGTAGTTCCTTAATTCGTCACGGTTGGTACCTACTAGCCTTCCATTGAATAATTTTGCTTTTTCCTCTGTTGTTGTCCATTGTATTTACTCTGTAATCCATGGTAGTAGTTCTTTTCCTATTTGCGCAATAAGTAATTCCTTTGGTGTAGAGTGGAAAGGACCCAGGGTCCCATAAGCTGATATAGGTCTATTGACCTGTTCAGCATTTATGCTTTTTTTTTTCGCGAGGATAGGTCCATGAAATTGTTCATCCCCTAAACAAGCATATGTATTCTCGGTTTAGCACGTATGTACAAATTGAGTTAAAACCTATTAAAAAGATGTATTATGTCAACCTTCAGAAAGGCACCCCAAAAATTGAGAAAAATTAAACTTAAACTGATGATGATATGTTGTTTTACGGCGCACAACACATATAGGTTATTAGCACCGGAAAATTTAAACTAGAAACCCATCAGAAAAAGACAGAAGAGTACCGAGCACCAAACCCCCAAACAAACACCCACCAACTAATCTAATTTATTTTCATAAAATACAAATACAGAGTTCATCCTAGGATATACAAAATTCGAATATAAATAAACTTAGTGTCGGTGCTTCATATTTATATCGGGTGATTAAAAACAAGAAAATCTCGCAGCACTGATAAAAATGCCCTAGAGTTCGTCGCCTCACTGTCAGTCAAACGCTAACAGCAAGAATNACGTCACTCCGGATCGCTCGCATCGCTCGCTTCACTCTAGATCCACCTTTATCCTACTATTATTAATCCTCATATATTCTTCCCCNAATGTTTTGGATTAGATTTCTGCATGAGGTGAGAGTGTGTTTCTGGACTAATAAAAGGAGAATAGTGCTCTTTGAGTAATGTCTAACATGCCTAAAGACCAAGACCTGCTAGTTGGTGCTAAAAGAAAACTTACCTTAAATACCGTACAAGAAAAGAAGAAGTATCATGCCGAGATTAATGCATCGTGTAATACGTACAGTACATAGCAGCCGGTCTTGAACGCATGCACGTAGTAGATCATGCAGTGAATCATCTTAGAAACTGTGCCTTAGGAAGGGAGAATGGATGGAGCTTAACTTACCTGATTTAGTGTTGACTGGTGGTGCCTCAATGACTGCCTCTTTCTCAAAGGCGTCGAGTTTTTCCTCATCCTTGGCTAAGTCCCCTCGACGAGCATCCAGCATCAACTGCAGAAAGTCAGGACGTCGCACACCATGTTTCTCGCGATGTTCTATTGTCGTCTTTGCAACATCAACAAAAAATTCTACAGCTTTTCTATTAAACAAACTGAAACCCAATGCTTTGAAAAGACGCTTTACCTTTTCACCAGTCATCACAGACACCATCATCACTATCATTTTAAGCATACCAGGATTTTGGATTTTTTCTGCATTTTTTACAAACTCGGAGTGCGGGTTTTTGAAAGTGTTTGTCTGCAGTCCAAAAGCAGTGGTTGCAATAACATCCATAGTGTAACGACCATAACACTCCTTCATCTCTAACGGTTCGCCATTTTTGGCATAGTCTTCAAGATACTCTACTAACTGCTTCCCACATTCCTCTATCATCGGCATCATATTCTTCAGTTTGCCTGATGTAAAAGTAGGAGACACTGCACATCTGATATTTTTCCATTCCTGGCCACGGGTAAACTGCATCATTTTGTCCATAAATGGATCATTGGTTTGAATGAATCTTCGATCAACAAAGTGATCAAAATCTTTTGTGAACACAGCACGAACGAGATCTGGATCTCGTATGTATAAAGACGGACTTGTGAATTCGAAGATACCTCCAAATGCATGCCCTTCGAATTGACGATAAAAGTCTTGATCAACTTCGAAAGTAGATTTTCTTAAAAAAGCTACATCGAAAATATTTCCGAAAAGAACAGTGGGTTTCAGGAAAAATACTCCTCTCTTTTTCCAGTAGTTATTATTTCTTGTCAAATATAGGTACAGTAATACAGATAAAGCTGTCAGACAGATAAGAAAATCGTAAAATGTGGAAATAACTGCCATTTGTCTTTTTGAAATTTGCAGCTTGAATAATACCTGAAAAGAAAGGAGTAACACTGCTTACTTAGCGCACCGTATTTNCAATGTGAGGGATAAATACTTATTTTAGTAGTTGAGTTTTTAATAGACCTTTCCACAAATCAACTAAAAGTGTAAAAAAAAAGAAGGCTTAAGATCATAACATACCAACAANAATCACAAACCTAGTTGCAACATTTAGTTGTATTCTCTAACATAATAAAATGAAATATGACCCCCTACTTAATACCTTGATGGTCCCGTCCTCCTTTTGCTCGAAGCACGGTCTTTACTCGTTTTTTCNAACCATCTCATGTGTCTTTTTACAGTACTGCNAATGTTTAATTGGAATGAGATCAGGGGAGTTTAAGGGTCATTCAAGATTTTCATACCAGTACTGGATTCATTGAACCATTCTTGTACCAGATAAGCCCGATGGTAAGGGCCATTGTCATCCTGAAAGACACCGTCGCCCTGGGATAGAAGTACAACATTGTGGGTGTGTACATTGTCATCCAACAGTCCGATATATCAATTGGTGTTGAAACGTTGTCCACCTGTGGTCTCAGTTCGTGCCAGCCCAGCTGGTGGAATAAATGCCACGCCGGGTAAAGGCCGTGCTCTGAGCCAAGGGAGGGAGAATAAGATAGTGAGTAGGTGGTCATAATTCAGTGAACACACACTTGTCAGTGTATATTGCTATTGCATTATGGCTCCACTGTTATGACATCTTCGGTCTAATGGAAATCCCATCCGCGTCATAATGACGCTTCAGGATAATTGAATGTTGCCTCTCACTCCACACATAGCCAGAGGTGGGTTCTTTTACATCGATCACTTATCGATGGGACCCGCTTTTAACGTTCCTCGACAGAACACACCTACGATCATACCTTAGTGTGCAGTGCTTCACAGGCAGACTCGTAGGATAACCCTTTTTTACCCAGGGCTAGGGGCCGGCCCCGGAATTTGAACCCGGGACCTTCCGATCAGGAGGCGAGCACTCTAACCACTAGGCCGATCTTTCGGTCAGTGTATATTAATGGTTCTAGTTATCAGAATAATAAATCATCAGAATATTCTTTCTACACTACTTATTTGATCATTAATCATTCCTACGTTTCGAAGATACCACTACTCTCGTCAGGCTCTGGGATTCGTACACATTATGTCATGCTTTGCTTTTGAGTATGCAATCTACTCGGCTACCCCAAGACTATTCCTCCCCTCTCTTCTTTAACACGCAGTGCTTTCTTATAACTACAACACACGTGTTAGTCATTCTACCTGCTTGGAGCCTTCAGGGTAGCCGAGTAGATGACGTACGCGAATGTGGAGCCCCAAAGCAGAAGATAAATTTCAAAAAAATTATCTACTGCGATTTCAAGATGCCTGATGACGAGAGTAGACAAATNTCTAGAAACGTAGCCAATAAATGAATAGCCTACTGACCACCTAAGTAGTTGAACATTCTCGAAAAAATTCAGATTAGAACTCACTTTCAATGTTTGGCCAAGATTGGTCACGTGGTTCATTTGTTCAAAGTGTTGACTAGTGGAAACGCAATGACTTACGTTGGTACAACAAATAAATAATTTTTCAAACGCACATGTGCAGTAAACTTATTTCGAGCTCAATCCAGTGTTACAGTGTCCTAGAATAAGTAGCCCTATCTCGTCCGTGGAAAAAAAAATTAAAGGTTTTGGATGCCAAATTTGATAAATACGTGATGTTAGGTGCTGCCATCTAATATCTGATGCAGCACATATTTCATCTTCATATTTGATTCTGTACATATTACAATAACATTCCTTCATGAAATTACCATATATCAATATTCAAATGGCTTTTGTATAAAATAAGATTAACACTGAATGTAAACACGTACTTTTATATGATAACAAATGGTGATTAAATACTTAATATCTAGGTGAAACTTATTTTTATGAATAAACAGCAGTCACTATTGAAATATGTACAAAGACGGATAATAGATGGCAGCACCTCCCATCGCGTGTTTATCACTTTTGGTATTCACAT
>KZ871528.1:30557-42815 GCA_003456935.1 Machilis hrabei | reverse complement strand
CCCACAAGGGGGAAATAACACCTACGGCTACAATCGGTGGCAATATGGCAATAACCGGGGCAATAGGGATTGGCATCCGGGAAGGCCGATGAATGGACAGGGTGGAAATGGATCGTGGAGAACTGGAAAAGGGTTCTGGTGGAACCAGACTGCGAATGCAGCACAAACAGACCAATCTGGGGGGGAATAGAGGACCCAGATGGGTTCAAAATACCAGACCAGAACCGAACAAACGGAACACGAATGGAAAAACTGGTAACAACCAACGGAATCATCCCAAATCGGGAAACGGAGCGTGGGACTCAGCCAAGGTGGGGCTGAAACCCCAAGACGCCACGTATTAAGCACCACCNTNACNGATAAAGAGCAGGGGGAAGTGCGGTTCACACTACCCTACTGTAAATGGAAGGTGGGGGGAGAAGGAAATGATAGTGCTAGTGGATACCGGAGCTAACGCCAACTTTATAAAGGCAAAGAGTGTGCCGGAGGAATTGGCGAGGATCCCCACGAAGGCCACTATGGAGTTAGTTCAAGGCGAGGTAGACATTGTATCCTGTGTTGATATAGCACTAGATATAGACCCAAAACACAGCATCAGTATCCGAGCGTACGAAGTTGATACTGATTTAGGTTTTGATCTGATTTTGGGATGGCAGAGCATGGAAGGCTTACAGGTTACTATTGACGCGTACAAAAGTAATGTAACAGCTTGGCCGCCAGGTGGAGAAGAGGTGATATTGAACCAAGTGACCTTGACAGGTGCTGAAGAGGCCCAATTGGGGAGATGCGATTTTTTAAATCGAATTCGCCTAAAAATGGTGAACGCCGTGCACGCACATGACGCGCGTGACGCAAGCAAAGCCGTTAACGCGAAAATCGCTATACAGGATGGCGACAAAGGCGAGGTATAGAGGCTAGACGCGAGTGAAAGCGATCACAGCCACAGTGAACGTTGGGGAAATGAACTGAAAGCTCTAATCGAGAGGCATAAGCAATTCTTTTCAGGAGAATTGGGTAAAATCAAAGGCATTACCCATAAAATAATCATGGAAGATGAAACTCCTGTGAAAAGCAAGTTTAGGCCAACGCCATGGAGGTACAGAGGCACGTTACGGAAAGAAATACAACGACTGTTGGCGATGGGGGTCATTGAACCGTCGCAAAGTCCGTGGGCGTGTTCGTTGGTCATAGTGCATAAGAAAAATGGTTACATTCGAATTTGTTCGGATCAAAAATTGGTCAACCTCCGAAGTCGTGATAGACACTGGGCACTGCCTAATCTGAACGACGTACGGCAGCGCTTACGACAAGCTAATTGGTTTACCGTGATTGATTTGAAAAACGCCTATTTTCAAATTGAGTTAGATCCTGACAGCAAGAAGTACACCGCATTTATATGCGAAGAAGGCAATTTCCAATTTACAAGACTTAATTTCGGAACCAAGCAAGCGCCAGCTGTATTCAGTTCAGCGATGGCGGACATTCTACGCGAATACTTAGATGAAACTGTTCAGGTATTCTTGGACGACATTTTAGTGCACAGCAATGGCAGTGCACAACAACATTTGGCCAAAGTCGACAAAGTAGTAACAACGCTTGAGAAAGCTGGTCTAACATTTGGGATTGACAAATGTAAATTCTTAAGAACTCAGGTTAACTACCTGGGAATGCAAATCAACGGTGTTGGTACACAGCCATGCATAACCCACGTTGAAAAGATTCACAATTATCCAACTCCAAAGAACAAACGCGAACTAGCGACATTTATAGGCGTGGTCAATTGGTTACGTGAATTTATTCCATGAGCAGCAGCCCTCCTAGAACCTTTGGAAAGAGTGAAGCNTTCGAAAGGTAAATTTATTTGGACACCCGAGTGCGAACAAGCATTTAATAACATAAAAAAACACATTTCTGTTGACAGTATTTTATTGCGACCACTCTACGAAGAACCTTTTGGTATAGCGACGGACAGCTCGCAGACAGCTATCAGCGCTGTAGTATTTACAGGCACGATAGAAAACCCCAGAATAGTGAGCTTCACAAGCCGTCTATTAAAACCTTCCGAAAGAAAATATTCGATCTTACAGAAAGAGTTAATTGCCATAGTCTACGGGGTGGAGAGATTTCGAAATTTACTGGTCGGCAACAAATTTACGATTTACACTGACAGTAGCAGACTTCAGTGGATGCACAAAATTATATTTTCAAATGCATTCATTCAAAGACTGAGTCTTCGACTCGAAGACTATTCATATACTGTAGTTGCCATACCCAGATNATTTAACGCCGTAGCAGATTTTTTCACCAAGCCTATACTTCCAGCAGAATCGCCAAGTGACGCTAAACAGCCTACACTTGAGACAGCAGATGAAGGGGTGGCGGACACGCTCTGTTGCGCCGCACTACTAGGCAACGAACAGTGGGAAGTGAGCGGTCTCTTTGACAAAGATGAGCTACAGAGTCTGCAGAACGCTGATGATTAGCTTCAACAGATAAAACGCTATTTAGAAGCAGGTATCTTAACTCAGGTCAAAAAGCGGGCCAAAGACATTCTAAAAAAAAGCTCATGAATACGAAGTGAACGAGTCGGGAATACTTTTCCACTACTCAACAGCACCGCGTGACACGGTAGTCACGCAAGGTAGTCATGTGAGAGTGGGAGATATTATTTACAAGAGAGTACCAGTAATACCCCAAACATTAAAAGCCAAACTGCTGAAATACGCGCACGAAAGTGTTTTTCAGGGCCATGGGGGCATCTTTCACACCACTCAATATCTCCAATCCTTAGTGTACTGGAAAACACTAAAACGCGACGTAAACAAATTTGTTCGTGGGTGTGAAGTATTTCAGAAGTCGAAGCCGACGTATGGAAAGAATTGGGGGGAGATCAGACACGTCGAACGTCCACCAGTATGGGAGAAACTGTACTTGGACACTTTGGGATCTTACCCAACGTCCAGCAATGGATACGTACACATTTTAGTCGTACAAGAGAGCTTAACTGGTTGGCTAGAAGCCATTCCTATTCGCAGAACGACAGGCGCTGTTATTGCAAACACCCTTGAAACGCAAATATTGTGCAGATATGGGGCTTGCAAAACGCGGGTGATGGACGATGCGAGATGCAATAAAAGTCCGGAAATGAACACGGTTTGCTAGCGATGGCGAATAAGACCGCAATATATTCCGGCATTCAGAGCCGCAAGTAACATTGTCGAACGCCGAAATCGTGACANAGTTACGAAATTGCGAGTTTATGTCCAACAACGAGACAAGGATTGGGCAAAAGTGCTAAAGTTTCTGGTACTTGCGCTCAATAATTCCGTGAGTAACATTACCGGGTTCACAGCCAGCGAGCTGTTGTACGGAAGAAAACTCACAGGACCACTGGAAAATATTCTGACCACGCTTGAAACAGCTGATACGCAAGCACCAGCATGTCCAGAAGGCTGGGAGCGGTAGAAGGAAGGTAGAGACAGAGAGATGGGTGAAGCGAGGGAGATCGCCTCGCGAAATCGTTTAGCCAGCGACCACAGGCAAGAACATTATTACAATGACAAACGTAAACCGAAAGAGTTTTGTCCAGGGGATTGTGTGTTGATTAAGACGCACCCACAATCAAATAAACGCCTGGGACGGATCTCAAAACTTGAAAACAAATACGACGGACCTTTCCAGGTAGTCAAGCAGAGAAATCTCTGGTATACGTTAAAGTGGAGCAAAGCTATTATTCCTAGACGCGTGCATGTTGAACAACTTCGCGGATTTGTTCAACAGGATGCATGTGGCGTGAATGAAGACTCAAGGTCAGGACGAATGGAAGAGAAAGAGAGAGGGGGCGATAAGGGACAACGTCAGCTGGGTGAGACCCGCAAGGAAGCGGTCCACGCTAATAGCCTTAGCGGTAAGTCGCTGACGCTGCGAGAAAGGCCAGGTAGACACAGGGGCGGAAAGAAAAGACAAAGCCATGATAAATTCTCTGAAAATGTAAATAAAGGGTAATTACTGATCAATGTACAATGTAAGTCCTGTATTGTAAATATTGTGAGAAATGTAAAGTTTTTTTATTTTTGTGGTTAGAATAAGTATTGCATTTCATAGAAATAGGAGGGTGAATACATGAGTTGTAGTGTGACTGATGTTTTCAGAACAGCGGAGTTGTGCAAGTAGCAGGTTACACTAATTCAGGAAAGCTTTTGAACACCATCTAAGGATGGGTTCGAAAACTTTGGGGGATTTTGTATAACACTTAACTTTGCACAATCCCTGAAAAGGCTGATAACAGGTGTGAGTGAATGCGATTTTGGTAATGTAATTTTGTACTGAAATGTAAGTTTGATTTGTCATTAACCTTAAATTATGTCATGAGACTGAGAACGATTAGTGAAGTGCGTACATTTCAATATACGAACAGAATGAAATATTGAATTAATTGAGTGCGTTATAAACTGCGAACTTTGTACAAGTGCAGAGGACAGTGCGCAACGCATTTCGATACGAGACTGTTTTTTTTAATTCGCAGCGGAAGTACGAGAGTCGACCGCTAGGCGGTCGGGGGCGTCTGCGATTACTAATGGTGAATCCACGTTCAAAAATCGCCCTAGTAAGAATATAGCTAATTTAACTGAAATTAAGGAGCTTGAGGTGAGATGAATATATTTATTGTGTCAATCAAGCATTGGTGAAGACAACTACATATTTGTAATTGGAAATACCATTATATATTCCTGCCAAATACGCCGAGACTGGGAAGCTATCCTTGTGGCAACGCAGTAACCCTAAAAATTGGAATTCTCGCATTCCAGGTGGANCCACTTCGCAGAGACTATGTAAGTAGCAGAAAGTTGTATTGTATTANATTCTACGTGACGAGATACACAATTTGAGCTATAAAGGAGACTTTTCACCCAAGAAATAACGTCAATATTGCAGATTTTCGTTAAGCCTAAATCTTCATTACGCGGAATTGGGGTTTTCAAGGACTTGACAGGCCGCCACGTAAGAATACTCTAATTTTCAGGCGGAAAAGCATAAGCACGAGATACAGCTGTTCTCGTAACATATTTATGCGGTACCGATATTGTACATAGTATGGGCTTCACCCACACAGACCTGATGATTAGAATTAATGTGTATTATTTTATGATTTTAAACTATTATGAGCTCATTTTTTGTGTATTGTTTGTGTTATAAGTTGTGTATTTTTATTTGTTGATGTGTGTTTAATCTGACTCGTGAAGTGACAATAGAAGCCTGTAAAGTAAGGGGAAGAGTGGACCGGAAGCCACTAAATGATCTTGGCTGAGTCACAGAGCGAGGCTGGCCACGTTATGTCAAAGATTTTTCAATACTGAAGTCGCTAGTAACATTATCGTACGTTGTATAACGTTAAATGCGGCGTTACGGTCCAGTGTGACCCGATATTGTAGAAAATTGTCACAAATGTGAGTATATTTATTGTACTAACGTACAATAGACGTGATTATTAAGCCTTCAGCAGTGAGGTGGCATCTAGGCCCACCTCTTTGCATGAATAAAGCTGTGATTTTCAATTTCAAACCTGTGTACGTACATTTTATTGACTGCATTACCGCAGAAAAGGTTTTTTTCTACGCTGATATTGTCTATTATTCGATCCCAGCGTATATGAGTGTATGTGTGTAGTCTATTCGAATATATGGTGCATAAGCCTACACGTCATAAATCCTTAAACACAGCTGAGTCCACNAGACCTAATATTACCATCAAAAAGTGTATGTGATCTATCGTTAGCCGGAGCTGGAAGCACAAGCTAGCCAAACAGCAGGCAAGCACCTAAGTGTGTATATGAGGAACACTGGTCGGCTCAGCATATAAGACAGAAGCTGACTGTGTGAGAAGTATTACTCATTCGACTCAGGTGAGATTCACACGACACTCAGGTTTATTGAAGAGCTGATGACAGCAACCTCAGTGGTACACATGTATTACAGCCTAAAATTGTGAAATTATGAATAAATGCTTGATTACTAAATTTAAAGTGCTTAAAAAATTGCATGTGGAACAACGAATGTACATACTCACCAATGTAACATTAAAAACCATATTCACTGTAAAAATCCCAAACGGTAGTTGTTGAAGTCACTTGATTTCGTTTTTCACCATTAAAATTTAAAGTTACAGTTCGATTTTCAAATTTTAAAGACTGGTGAATGCCGATCGTTGTGAGCTATCAAATGGAATATAAAAATAAAAGTTATTGAGATTAGTGTTTAAATTAGACCTACCTTTAACTTTAAGCGTTAATTCCCTATAAAAGTTACTATAGAGCCTAAAGTATTGAAATTATGAAGAAATGCAAGATTACTAAAATCAAAGAGCTTGAAAAGTTGCATATGGAACATATCTTAAAACATCATATACACTCTAAAAATCCAAATTGTAAGTTGATTAAGTTACTTCATTTCGTTTTGCACCATTAAAATCTAAAGTTAGTGTTTGATTTTCAAATTTCAAACACTGGTGGATGCCGATCGTTGTGAGCTATCAAATGAAATAGAAAATTCAAAGATATTGAGATTTGTGTTTAAAGTACACCTACATTTATCTTTATGCGTTTATTCCATGTAAAAGTCACTATACAGCCTATAATTGTTAAATTATGAAGAAATACTTCATTACTAAAATTAAAGTGCTAAAAACGCTGTAAATGGAACATACGTTTTCACCAACGTAACATTAAAAATCATATACACTCTAAAAATCCCATAAGGTAGTTGATGTAGTGTAAATACGCGGTTATTTACCCGGATAATTAGGACATAATTATATGATAATTTCCCAAATTAACCAGCAAATTTAGATGATTGCGCAGCCCCTTTGCTAGCCCAATCGGTTCGCCGAAACCGTATCTATAATTCGGGGTCTTGTGTCATTGTCCCCTGTTCTATTTGAGCAATCATGCAAGCATAAATTAAAACCGTGTATATTGGAGGATCGTACGAATACCTGGGTCAGCTCAACTACTCACACAGTTAATTACTCTAACGTCAACCAATTATATTCTTGTTATACATTAATTATAATGATAATTTTATACTCTAAATATGACTTAATTGCTAAGATGGCCATAAAAGGAATTATACAAGGACTAATTTAAAATGTGGTTTACTGTAAATAATTCATACCTGTTGAAGTTCACTGCTGTACACCTAATTCCGGTACCCAGGCTCATACAACCGATAGCAATTCGATCAGGAGTTGACACGTCAAATTAGTGGTCCCAGGGACATCAAATCTTCAGGTTTTATCAAGATGGTGGCGGGCGACGTCTACATATATTACGTTGCGATTTTGGTCACAGTTCGTTTCCACAAACTTCCACCCGTTCAAGCTAGCAGGTACTAATTGTCAGATCCGCGAGCTTGTGACATCAGTTGACCACTATTTAAACTACATATAGGTTCCACATTCGTATACACTGGCGTAACAATAAGAAAAGATAAACACTTCGCTCGTAGCTAAACGTTGTTACCATATATCGTCGTTCGGAATATCGCCTGTAGTTACACACACACAATTCACATCGTACTATCCGCCCAGTGCACAAATCTCTTGCTGTTGTCGGTTTGATGTCAGAAGTAGAACTCTCTTGTATTAACTGTTTCACAGTTCACACATAAACCATAGAACGTACATGGCAATCANATTTTAATAAATCCTCACGCGTATAAGCACAGTTACATCATGTTAGTGTAAACATATACACAAACGCCGTACAATGCACAACCTGGTAGTTCTTTGTTTGAAGTCTGAAATTGAACTTTTGATATTAAATTCGCAGTTCACCAGTCCATCTTTGTTTGTCCTCTAGTGACGTCATACGTCTTGCCAGTCGGTATAACTACAGTTCATTACTCTCCCAACTTGCCAGCTAGCTTGTTAAATGCGTCCTCATCACATTCCGGTAACTGTTCAGTTAGCTTTTCCCTTACGTGTTCGCACATACTCCAGTGTTCGTCGACGCACGATGAACGCTCCGAGCTTATCGAACGCTGCAAAATAACTGTTTATTTGTTAATTCTTGACATTATCGGCTAATCGCTTCAACTTATTAAAAAGTGCTTTGTTGACTAGTTAACTTCCATTGTTCATTATTTTAATATTCACCATAACCACTATACAAAAGAAAAAGGTCACCTTCCCAATTAGTCAGAGACAAGGTAACGAGGTAATTGACCCGAATGAAAACACGCGAAGTACTTATACACCCGAATAAGTAGTTTAATAAAATAAAATAAACAAAACAGAGCACTATCTGTTTACAGTAGTCTTTTGATTTCGTTTTTCACCATTAAAATCTAAAGTAACTGTTCGATTTTAAATTTCAAACACTGGTGGATGCCGCTCGTTGTGAGCTATCAACTGAAATAGAAAAATGAAAGATATTGAGATTAGTGTTTAAATTTAACTTACATTTACCTTTATGCGTTAATCCGTATAGAAGTCAATATAGAGCCTAAAGTATTGAAATTATGAAGAAATGCAAGATCACTAAAATCAAAGAGCTTGAAAAGTTGCATATGGAACATATCTTTAAAAATAATATACACTATAAAAATCCAAAATGTAAGTTGATAAAGTTACTTTTTTCTTTATTCACCATTAAAATCTAAAGTTACTGTTCGATTTTCAAATTTCAAACACTGGTGGATGCCGATCGTTGTGAGCTATCAAATGAAATTNAAAAATCAAATATATTGAGATTAGAGATTACATTACACTAACATTTAATTTTATGCGTTTATTCCAAGTAAAAGTCACTATACAGCGAAAAAGTTTGAAATTATGAAGAAATGATGGATTACTAAAATTAAAGTGCTCAAAAAGCTGCATATGAAACATACGTAATCACCAATGTATCATTAAAAACCATATACACTCTTAAAATCCAAAAGGGTAGTTGATGAAATCACTTGATTACGTTTTTCACCAATAAAATCTAAAGTTCCAGTTCCATTTTCAAATTTTAAACACTGGTGGATGACGATCGTTGTGAGCTATCAAATGAAATAGAAAAATCAAAGATATTGAGATTATTGTTTAAATTTAACCTACTTTATGCGTTAATTCCCTATAAAAGTCACTATAGAGCCTAAAGTATTGAATTTATGATGAAATGCAAGATTACTAAAATCAAAGAGCTTGAAAAGTTGCATTTGGAACATATGTTTAAAAAGCATATACACTCTAAAAATCCAACATATAAGTTGATGAAGTTACTTCATTTCGATTTACACCATTAAAATCTAAAGTTACAGATCGATTTTCAAATTTTAAACACTGGTGGATGACGATCCTTGTGAGCTATCAAATGAAATAGAAAATCAAATATATTGAGATTAGTGTTTAAATTACACCTACATTTAACTTTATGCGTTTATTCCATGTAAAAGTCACTATACGGTTTAAAATTGTGAAATTATGAAGAAATGCTTCATTACTAAAATTAAAGTGGTCAAAAAGCTGCATATGGAACATACGTACTCCTTAAAGTAACATTAAAATCCATATACACTCTATAAATCCCAAATGGTGGTTGATGAAGTCACTTTATTTTGTTTTAACAATAAAATCTAAAGTNACGGTTCGATTTTAAAATTTGAAACACTGGTGGATGCCGCTCGTTGTGAGCTATCAAATGAAATACTAAAATCAAAGATATTGAGATTAGTGTTTAAATTTAACTTACATTTAACTTTATGCGTTAATCCTTATAAAAGTCAATATAGAGCCTAAAGTATTGAAATTATGAAGAAATGCATGATCACTAAAATCAAGGAGTTTAAAAAGTTGCATATGGAAATATCATTAAATATCATATACACTCTAAAAATCCATAATATAAGTTGTTAAAGTTACTTCATTTCGTTTTTCAAAACTAAAAACAAAAGTTACAGTTCGATTTTCAAATTTCATACACTGGTGGATGCAGCACCTTGTAAACTGTCAAATGAAATAGAAAAATCAAAGATATTGAGATTAGTGTTTAAATTTAACCTACTTTATGCGTTAATTCCCTATAAAAGTCACTATAGAACCTAATTTATTGAATTTATGAAGAAACGCAAGATCACTAAAATAAAGAGTTTGAAAAGTTGCAAATGGAACATATCTTTAAAAATCGTATACACTTTAAAAATTCAAAATGTAAGTTGATGAAGTCACTTGATTTCGTTTTTCACTAATAAAATCTAAAGTTACAGTTCGATTTTCACATTATAAACACTGGTGGATGCCACTCGTTGTGACCTATTAAATGAAATAGAAAAATCAAAGATATTCAGATTAATGTTTAAATTAGACCTACCTTCAACTTTAAGCGTTAATTCTCTATAAAAGTTACTATAGACTCTAAAGTATTGATATTATGAAGAAATGCAAGATAACTAAAATCAAAAAGCTTGAAAAATTGCATATGGAACATATCTTTAAAAATCATATACACTCTAAAATTCCAAAATATATGTTGATGAAGTTACTTCATTTCATTTTTCAACATTAAAATCTAAAGTTACTGTTCGATTTTCAAATTTCAAATACTGGTGGATGCAGATTGTTTTGAGCTATCAAATGATATAGAAAAATCAAAGATATTGATATTAGAGTTGAAATTACACTTACCTTTACCTTTATGCGTTTATTCCATTTAAAAGTCACTACACAGCCTAAAATTGTGAAATTATGAAGAAATGCTTGAATACTCACAGATGTAACATTAAACATCATATACACTCTAAAAAACCCAAATGGTAGTTGATGTAATCACTTGATTTCGTTTTTCACCAATAAAATCTAAAGTTACTGTTCTATTTTCAAATTTCAAACGCTGGTGGATGCCGCTCGTTGTGAGCTATCAAAAGAAATAGAAAAATGAAAGAAATTGAGATTAGTGTTTAAATTTAACTTACATTTAACTTTATGCGTTAATCCATATAGAAGTCAATATAGAACCTAAAGTATTGAAATTATGAAGAAATGCAAGATCACTAAAATCAAAGACCTTGAAAAGTTGCATATGGAACATATCTTTAAAANTCATATACACTATAAAAATCCAAAATGTAACTTGATGAAGATACATTTTTGTTTTTTCACCATTAAAATCTAAAGTTACTGTTCGATTTTCAAATTTCAAACACTGGTGGATGCCGATCGTTGTAGAGCTATTAAATGAAATTCAAAAATCAAAGATATTGAGATTAGAGATTAAATTAAACTAACATTTAACTTTATGCGTTTTTTCCATGTAAAAGTCACTATACAGCGTAAAATTATGAAATTATGAAGAAATGCTTGATTACAAAAATGAAAGTGCTTAAAAAGCTGCATATGAAACATACGTAATCACCAATGTAACATTAAAAACCATATACACTCTTAAAATCCCAAATGGTAGTTGATGATATCACTTGATTTCGTTTTTCACCAATAAAATCTAAAGTTACTGTTCGATTTTCAAATTTCAAAAACTGGTGGATACCGCTCGTTGTGAGCTATCAAATGAAATACAAAAATTAAAGAAATTGAGATTTGTGTTTCAATTTAACCTACATTTAACTTTATGCGTTAATTCCCTAAAAAAGTCACTATAGAGCCTTATATATTGAATTTATGAAGAAATGCAAGATCACTAAAATCAAAGAGTTTGAAAAGTTGCATATGGAACATATCTTTAAAGGTCATATACACTCTAAATATCCAAAATGTAAGTTGATGAAGTTACTTCATTTCGTTTTTCACCAATAAAATCTAAAGTTACTGTTCGATTTTCATATTACAAACACTGGTGGATGCCACTCGTTGTGAGCTATCAAATGAAATATAAAAATCAAAGATATTGAGATTAGTTTTTCAATTTAACTTTATGCGTTAAGCCTTATAAAAGTCAATATAGAGCCTAAAGTATTGAAATTATGAAGAAATGCAAGATCAATAAAATCAAAGAGCTTGAAAAGTTGCATATGGAACATATCATTAGAAATATTATACACTCTAAAAATTCAAAATGTAAGTTGATGAAGTTACTTCATTTCGATTTTCACCATTAAAATCTAAAGTTACAGTTCTATTTTCAAATTTCAAACACTGGTGGATGACGATCATTGTGAGCTATCAAATGAAATAGAAAAATCAAAGATATTGATATTAGTGTTTAAATTACACCTTCATTTAACTTTATGCGTTTATTCCATGTAAAAGTCACTATACGGCCTA
>KZ871528.1:7583-20480 GCA_003456935.1 Machilis hrabei | reverse complement strand
GGGCTACACCATCTTGATCAAATCAAGAATATTTGCACTTCAAGCGTCATTACGGCGCAGATGGGGTTACACCATCTTGATCAAATCAATGACATTTGTACTTCAAACACCATAACGGCGCAGATGGCGCTATACAATCTTATTCAAATCAAGAATTTTGCACTTCAAGCGTCATTATGACGCGGATGGGGCTATACCATCTTGATAAAATCAATGATATTTGCACTTCAAGCGTCATTACGCCACACCATGCGTCATTACATCGCGGATGGGGTTATACATCTTGATAAAATCAATAATATTCGCACTTCATGCACCATTATGGCGCGGATGGGATACGAAAATTATAAAAAAATTAGCAATTTATGAAAACTTTAATTTGAATTCTTATGAAAAACCAGCATTAGCTTAAACAAACAAAAAAAAGCCCGTATGCACCAACGTCAGACTCAGCGTAGGCTAAGCTGAGCCTTGGCTTAACCAAATCCCGGACTTAAATCAAAATAGTATGCACCATTGACAAATTGCATAGTGTTAGCTCACCCTGGGCTCAACACGGTTGGGATAACACTGTTGTCAAGTCATAGCAAAATCTGATATTTCCACTACAAATGCCAATGTTCGAGTTGTGCAAAAGGTGAGTTGAGACAGCCTTGATAATTGTTACTGGCAACAGTGTAACGCATGGTCTCNGCGCCGGAGGGAAAACTCAACCTTGGAGCGAAAAGAGAAGAGGCGTCGTAGCAGTGCTTTCACAAGCGAAGAAAAGGAGATGTTGTTAGATCTTGTACGTGAACGTAGGGAGGTCATTCTAAGCAAGCAGGGAGATAGTAATTATTGCTGAATTGAAAGACCCAAGTAACAACCAGACCCTGAACCAGCAACCAAGTAGATAAATGAATGGATGATTTTGGTTGCTCAAGTTTAAAAAAAATACCAAAATAGGCACAAGGCCAATTATAGAACTTTTCTACTACCATTCCAAAAAACACCTGCATCCCCTTAATAGGCTATTCAGCAATATGTCAAACATTCACCGCACGCAGCAGTTGGCACAGACGTCAATGTTAGCAGCTGTTGCTTAACCAGTTGGTGGAGCAGAAGCTATGGAGAAACTATGCTAATAGTTAAGCATTATCTTGTAATACTGTAACAATCCAAACATACGGTAGGAAAAATTCCACAAAGGAATTAAACTAACGAAGCACCTTACTCCTATGAAAGTTCTACATTATTTAGTCCATGTAACCTTACCTGCAATATTTCTCGAAATGTGGTAAACTGTTCGACTCACAGTGGACTGATGAACTCCAAAAACATCACCGCACACTGCCTGAAAAGTGCCCGTAGCATNAAATCTTAGTGCAATCAGGAGCTGCAAAAGTGGAGGAACTGGGCTATTTCTTAATTTGGCAAATTGAGGCATATTCAGATCTCGAAATATCCACAATACGTTTTTCTTTGAAAAGCGAAATCTGCACATAAATTCTAGATTGTCAAGTGCCTCCAGTGGATTGCTTCTGTCTCTCAAATGTCGTTCAACAAGAAAATTATATGCAATATGTTCATCAATAACGTCAAACACATCAAAATTATCCAATACATCTCCCATATTTATCTTTCCTGCCCCTAGGCAGGCTCAGCATTTTGAGCCCAGACTCGGCTCAAAGTAGCAAAAAATGTGTTCGTGCATACCATTTTTGAGTCCAGACTGCATCTAAGCCCGGACTCAGACTCAAGATACGTTGGTGCATACGGCCTAAAGAGCCTAATATTCTTAAACAAACAAAACAATAACGATGATCCCCATTATCTTAAACAAACAAACAAAAGCCGCGAAATTTCGCGCGCTTTAGTAACGTCACGGCACGTGACGTCATTTGTTTGTTTAAGACTAATGGGGATCATCGTTATTGTTTTGTTTGTTTAAGAATATCAGGCTCTTTGTTTGTTTAAGCTAATGCTGGTTTTTCATAAAAATTCAAATTAAAGTTTGCATAAATTACTAATTTTTTTATAATTTTCTTATCCCATCCGCACCATAATGGCACATGAAGTGCGAATATTATTGATTTTATCAAGATGTATAGCCCCATCCGCGATGTAATGACGCATGGTGTGGCGTAATGACGCTTGAAGTGCAAATATAATTGATATTATCAAGATGGTATAGCCCCATCCACGTCATAATGACGCTTGAAGTGCAAAATTCTTGATTTGAATAAGATTGTATAGCCCCATCTGCGCCACTATGGCGTTTGAAGTGCAAATATCATTGATTTGATCAAGATGGTGTAACCCCATCTGAGCCGTAATAACGCTTGAAGTGCAAATAGTCTTTATTTGATCAAGATGGTGTAGCCCCATCTGCGCCATAATGGCGTTTGAAGTGCAAATGTCACTGGTTTGATCAAGATGGTGTAGCCCCATCTGCACCGTAATGACGCTTGAAGTGCAAATATTCTTGATTTGATCAAGATGGTGTAGCCCCATCTGCGCCGTAATGGCGTTTGAAGTGTAAATGTCATTGATTTGAGTAATGACGCTTGAAGTGCAAATATTCTTGATTTGATCAAGATGGTGTAGCCCCATCTGCGCCGTAATGGCGTTTGAAGTGCAAATGTCATTGATTTGAATAAGATGTTATAGTCCCATCCGCGTCATAATGACGTTTGAAGTGTAGTAGCAAATTTATTTTTTTCGTAGCTTGGTAAGTGAACTAAAATTTGCTTTTAAGCGAAACGAAATTTCACGCTACGCTTCGTTTGGATATGACAGAATCGATGCTGGTACTGTATATCTCGACTGTCAAATTAACTTGACCATAAAAATCATAGCTACACAGCTACAAAGCTATTACGTCTTTCAGGCTTCGACTGAAAAACATAGCGAATTTAAGTTTTCGTAGCTTGGTACGTGAACGAAATTTGCGTTTTATGCGAAACGAAATTTCGCGCTACGCTTCGTTTGGATATGACAGAATCGATGCTGGTACTGTATGAAACACTTTTCTAGTTTGTCTTAGCGTGACCGTCTCGTACCATATTACTAACGTGTTATAAAACCACTGCGCATGCGCGTATATACCCTTTGAATATATACGCGCGTGCACAGAAGCTTGTTTTAAAATGGGGAAGTCCATTACAGTTTATAGGGGGGGTGATGCATCTCCAGCGCGCGAACTTTGACAATCCTCGGCTTTTGTTTGTTTATTTAAGATATCCGAGCATTTTCTTGCAAAAATAAATTTCAAGCTACTGCGCATGCGCATATATGCCCTTTTAAAATATACGTGCGTGCGCAGTAGCTTGTTTTGAATTGTAAATTCCATTACAGTTTATAGGGGGTAGAATACGCCCACTGCTATGAATATGAACATTTTTTCAAGGAGTTCTATTTGATCACCTTGTTTTTCATGTATAGGTCTGCATTTTAATAGCGTTCGGTAAAGAAAATTGTANTTTTGTATGAATCTCTCTAATATCATTCGATCTCACTCCTGACCTAGGAACTAGTGCAGGGGCTCAATAGAATGTGGTGCGTTAGGGAAGCTTGCATGTAGAAGTTACATTTACAAACGCTTTATCCGAAACAGCCAATGGCATCATTTATGTCAAATTCAAAAGTAAAGAAATTTTAATTTACGAAAATTACATTCTTTTATTAATAATTGTAATATTTTTTTCTTTTTAAATTTTGTCATATGAATTGGTTTGTTTCTGGTATAAAGTTGTAATGTATGTGTCAGTTAGTATGAAACTTGCTCAGTTCAATTTAAAACTATTTGCTGTTAGATGTTTTGTTGACATTTTGCGTGTTGTCGCGTTCTTTTGGGTTTTTGTGAGATTGTTTATTATTTATTATGTATCTAATGTTGAGATGTTATGACAATGTGAGTTCAAAATTTACCCTACGCAGTTATTTTTCTGTACTATTTCAAATTAATGTAGTCATTTTATAAAAGTACAGATTAAAGTTTGCACTAGTCAGTTATTTATATGTTGCAACTTGCGCTAATGTTATCAGTTTATTTGAATAAAAGTTAAAAAATGCACTACTCATTTCTGTTTTTACATTAACTGTGTCTAATGTTATCATTTTATGAGAACAAAAGTTCCGTTTACAGTATTTAGTTCTGTTTCCTGTAATAAAAGTTGCCGTTCTATACCACCAAAAGTTAATAATTTCCACTACTCAATTATTTTTCTGTATCAACTTTAACTATTATTGCCAATTTAGAATAGTAGAATTTAACACTTGCATTACTCAGTTCTGTTTTTGCTTTAAGTGTGCCTAATGTTATCATTTTATGAGAATAAAAGTTTCGTTTACAGTATTTAATTCTGTTTTCTGTAATAATTGTGAGTGATGTTGTCATTTTATAACAGCAAAAGTTAAACGTTTACATTAGACAGCTCTGTTTCCTGTAATAGGTNTGACTTATGTCATGGTTTTATANTAAGAAAAGCTAATATGCATTAACTAGATTAAGAAGAAATGTTTTCGTGGTCAGTGGCATANGACTGGTCTGTATTCAAAACATCGTATCTAAACGTATTTCTATTTACGGTTCGTTGATAGCCTAAATACATTGGTGTTGGAAGTGAGGTAAAAATATATATTTAATATAAGTAAAAGGAGAAGGTAATAAAAAAAGAAACGAAGGTTTAAAGGCATGAACATACTACATGCCAGAGCATACATTTTTATTCGCTTTTTATACATTATTCACGTAAATTGTACATCAACCTCTTAATATATAGAAGCCTGGTTATACATGTATAATACAAATTATATAATGATACACAAGTCGTAAGGTTTTTAAATTTATACATGCCCTAGAACATATTTTGGTACGCAAAAATAAGGGTATTTTAGTGCATGTTAGCGTATAAATTGTCCACCAATTCAGACCAAAGTTTGTCCAATTGCGCGTCTAGTTCGTTCGAAGCACACACATCGATTGATTTAACCAGATGATCACAAATATAAGCTAACATGGAGGCAATAGCCGTATGTTGTACACTGGTTAACTGCAAATGTTCACAGATATATTTATGAACTATACACAATTTATNCAAATCTTCCTTCACCAACGTGACGTAATCTTCACTATTGACCCACCATAAAATGGTCAAACGCCAGTGCCATAAGGTTTGTAACGAACAGCTAATACATCATCTTCTTTCCCGAAAATCGTCATAATAGTTTCACTATCAAAAGATTGAACATAGATAAATTAACACAAAATACGTTAGCCTTGTTAATATCATCCAATTTTTTCAACCAAAACATTAAACTCACCGGCATTGAGGATGATGTTGTCGTACTCCACATCGAGAGTTGATTTGGGCCTGATTCTGACTCCTGGGGTTTTCACCGTTGAGCATAGCCACGACGTCATCTCCTGTAGGAAGACACCATCTTCGGAACAAAGCAGGAGGTCTGGACGCCACGGTGGAATCTTCTTCATCTTCAAAGGCCGAAGCTGCATACATAGTGTCAGGTTCCTTCTTGTTTAAAGTTGGTTTTCTCTTCTTGAGCTTGTCGGAGTCCGTTAAAGCCGGTAAGGTTGGCTTCCTCTGCTTGATGGTAACTTTTGAAGATGCAGTTCGGTTCATGTCGGTTCAAGTCGTTGAGGGCGACTATTGAAAAAGTTTAAGGAAAACAACGGTTATAAAGGGAACATTTATAGACAGAAACCTGATAAGCAGCTATACTTACCACTCAGACGTATAAAGAGACCCAGTTTGAAACATTTCCGTAGTGCGCATTGCTCGATGTTGACCTATGCAGATAAGAAACAAAAACCGTCATGAAGATACATCGTTGAAGGTGGAGGACGTACCAGGGCAGCGAGATCGGTGATTGGTCGTTATTAGAAGAATTCAAGGGGAAGGCATTTTTCCAGGCCCTTTGAACAAATGGACATGATGTTATCTCGGACAGAAATGCTTTCTTCTTCGTCTTACTGTTAATCTTACATCCATTGGGGAATACTTATATAATGTATTTTTAGATATATTCCATCGCCCTGAATTATATTCCGTCTGCTTTATCCTTCGTCCTCAATGATATCTATAACCACACCTGGCGTTAATTGGTCAGCCCGACGCATAGGTATTGCTAAGGTAAAATCCGGTCTGTTGTGGCTCCCAATTTCCATTCCTATATAGTCTGTAGCTTTACAGTTTCGAACTAGTGCCTTCACAAGTTTTTCCAAACATTCAAATATTGTTTCTAGAACATTATGTCCAGGAGAGACGCTTGGAAATAGCACTTCGAGTTCTGTTCCCATGGAATTAAATCGTCTGTAGTGGCGTGAAACTTTGTGTAGTATTCTGAGGCCTGCTGGGACCTCAATTTGGAACGCTTCTCTGTAAAAAAATTATAAAAAGAATAAAAATTATAACAAACAGTTACAAACACATTTACATTTCAATATTGCAAATTATCGAAATTAATACTTACAGAAAAGCGTCTTACGTATTACATTCAGGATTAACTCTGGAAGTTAGCCGAACTGTTTCCATCTGGTTCGGCAAAGTTTCTGATTCCATCCTCCTTTTCAAGGAGTTTACTGAAGATTCGGCCAAAGANGAATCTAATTGCCTTTGCGTATTACATTCTTTTTTCAAAAGAATATTCGGCCTCTCTTGAATTGGTAGTTTCCCCGATCCTCCTGCTTGAAGAATATCTTGACCCTGGAAGCCTTCGTTCTTCGTATGTGTCCTAAGATGTCTTGTTAGATTATTTTTTCTAGAGAAGGTAGTCTGGCAAGCCTTACATTTATATGTAGGAGAATTACCCTTATGAATACAAGCTCGCATATGTCTACAGAAATGTGTCTTCTGGGTGAATGATATATTGCAGCTAGTGCATTGAAAATGCTGAACCGAAGACATCTTCTAAAAACAGNGAAAAATATAGCAGTAGCGTATATATCTCGTTATTTGTCGCTCTTATATGTCTATAGAAATGTGTCTTCTGGGTGAATGATATATTGCAGCTAGTGCATTGAAAATGTTGAACCGAAGACATCTTCTAAAAACAGTGAAAAATAAAGCATTAGCGTATATATTGCGTCATTTGTCGCTCGCATATGTCTATAGAAATGTGTCTTCTGGGTGAATGATATATTGCAGCTAGTGCATTCAAAATGCTGAACCGAAGACATCTTCTAAAAACAGAGAAAAATATAGCAGTAGCGTATATATCGCATCATTTGTCTGATAAAGACTGAGGATTGTGACATTTGCGCACCTTTTATATACCCGACGATCAAGTACGCGCAAGCGCAGTATGTTATTTTTCATCGGACGAGTCCATTATAATTTATAGAGGGGGATTATCGTATACTAGATATACATGCTTGATAAAGCAGGCTTAGTTAGAAATCAATTTGCAACAAAAGCTCGCCATTGCTATACACATGCTGCCAAACTCTGAACATAGGGTAAAGGATAACTTTCACACTTGACTTAGAAGTTCACTTTATCAACCTCCGATAGTATAGCTGTTAACATGCTTCTTATTCACATGACTTTCAAATGGTAATGTAGCGGTTAAAGGGCTTGNTCTTTATCTTTGACGCCAATTTCAGACAAAAGTGCATTTCCGCACATAGTCGATGTTTGAAAACGACCTTTGAACATCGATCTATTTCACGGACTCGGTTTAGACTTTCATCGAAGTCTTTCCATCCTAGCCTTATCTTTTGTTTATACCTGGACTTTTCATAGTTAACTAAACACTGACGCATCAATCATGCGTCTCTTTGGACAAAGGTCAGCACATATACTGCTGCCTTTATTTGCTATCAGTAAACATGACGCACACTGTTCAAATAACTTCAGGGTGAATTCGACCATTAGACATCTGTTTGACAAAGGTCTACAATGACGACTTGGCCACCAAGAATTCTCTGACAGGCCTATACAAAGGTCGACTTACAGTATCATATGCACAGATTCACGTAGACCGATGACAAGGGAACATCGCACCTCAGCCGTTCAAGGGACAACTAACATTTCACCTTGAGGATATATCTTTTAATCATCAGGTAAGTACGCTTGCATGGCGGTTAAACTTGTTTGATTCTTTAAAGGTACTATTATAATACTTTTAGGCACCACTAGGGCTTCTACCGATAGTATAGCGGTTAACGTGCTTGCTAGCCATGTGACCTTACATTCAGTATGCCATTTTATCATGCGCAGGCAATATTGTGGATAAAATGCTTGATATCAACATTAATCAATTTTAGTGATCTCCATGTAGGGGATCCTGGGTTCGCAGCCAACTCTTTTCAATATTTATTTCTTATCATCGTGGCAAGGGGGTCTAGCCTTAATGTTTGATTCATATCGATATCGAACTTGATATCGAATATCAAACATCGACATCAAAGGGATCGCAATGCAAGGGNGATCTGGGTTCGAGGCCAACTCTTTTCATTTTTTAATTCTTATCATCGAAGTAAGGGCTCTAGTCTTGATGCCTGATGCATATCTATATAGAATATCGATATCGAACATCGACGTCAAATATCAAAAATCAATATCGAACATTGAAATCAAATATCGAAAATCAATATCGAATATCGAAATCGAATAAAAAAATTTGCTTTTTTACATTTTTCCCGCGCTTTTTCAATGACGTTACATTCGATGACATCACTTCCGGTGATCCTCCCTATGATCTTCCCTATGACCCTCCCAGTGACCCTCCTTATGGGGAAATAACATGGGCCTTTTGTTTACTTTAAAATGACCGGGCCTCAATTCCTCTACTGTCGTTTGAAAGAGAAAAATGAAAGACATTGAGGATAGTGTTCAAAATACACCTACATTAAACTTTAAGTGTTTAATCACTGTAAAAGTCACTAAAGAGCCTAAAATATTGAAATTATGAAATTATGCTTGATTACTTTTTTAAAGAGGTCGAAAAGCTGTATATAAGACATACGTTTTTACCATTATAAATTTAAAATTCATATACACTCAAAAAATAAAAAATTGTACTTAATAAAGATACTTCAATTCACGGTTAAAATCTAAAGTTACTGTTACATTTTCAAATTTCAAACACTGGTGATAGCCCCTTCTGTGTTAGCTATCGTTTAAAATAGAAAAATCAAATATATTGAAAATAGTGTTCAAAATACACCTATATTTAACTTAAAAGTTTATTCCCTGTAAAAGTCACTATAGAGCAGAAAATATATAAATTTTGAAAAATAAATTCTGGAGTACTAAAATAAAAGACCTCGAAAAGCTTCATATATGACATAAGTTTTTACCATTATATCATTAAAAATCATATACTCTCTAAAAATCCAAAATGGTAGTTTATGAAGTCACTTCAATACGTTATTCACCGATAAAATCTAAAGTTACTGTGCGATTTTAAAATTTTAATCACTGGTGGATGCCCTTCGTTGTTAGCAATCGTATGAATTAGAAAAATCAAAGATATTGAGGATAGTGTTCAAATTAAACTTACATTTAACATTAGGTGTTGATTCCCTGTAAATGTAACTATAGACCCTAAAACATTGAAATTATGAAGAAATGCTTGCTTACTAAATTAAAGAGGTCGAAAAGCAGCATATAGGACATATGTTTTTACCATTATATAATTAAAATTCATATACACTCCAAAAATAAAAAATTTTACTTAATAAAGTGACTTCAATTGATTATTCAAGCTTAAAATCTAAAGTTACTGTTCGATTTTCAAATTTCGAACACTGGTGGATGACCTTCGCTGTTAGCTATCGTTTGAAATAGAAAAATCAAACATATTGAGAATAGTTTTCAAAATACACCTACATTTAACTTTAAAGGTGTATTCCCCTAAAATATTGAAATTATGAAGAAATGCTTGATTACAAAATTAAACAACTCGAAATGCTGCATATAGGAAATAAGTTTTTGCCATTATATTATTAAAAATCATATACCCTCTAAAACTCCAAAATAGTAGTTGATGATGTTACTTAAATACGTTATTCAACGATAATATCTAAAGTTACATTCTGATTTTCAAATTTTAATCACTGGTGGATGCCCTTCGTGGTTAGGTATCGTTTCAAATATAAAAATGACAAACATTGAGGATAGTGTTTNAAATACACTTACATTTAACATCAAGTGTTTAATGCCTGTAAAAGTAACTATAGACCCTTATATATTGAAATTAGGAAGAAATGCTTGATTACTAAAATTAAAGAGCTCGAAAAGCTGCATATGGGACATACATTTTTACCATTATATCTTTAAAAATCATATACACTCAAAAATCAAAAATGGTAGTTGATGAATTCACTTCAATTCGTTGGTCACTGATAAAATGTAAAGTTACTGTCCGATTTTTAAATTTCAAACACTGTTGGATGCTCTTTGTTGTTAGCTATCGTGTGAAATAGAAAAATCAAAGATAAGAGAATAGTGTTCAAAATACACCTACATTTAACTTTAAGCGTATATTCCCTGTAAAAGTCACTATAGAGCCTAAATTATTGAAAAATTTAAAGAAATGCTTGATTACTAAAATAAAAGAGCTCGAAAAGCTGCATATAGGAAATAAGTTTTTACCATTACATCATTAAAAATCATATAATCTCTAATATTCCAAAATGGTAGTTGATGAAGTCACTTCAAAACGTTATTCACCGATAAAATCTAAAGTTACTGTACGATTTTCAAATTAAAATCACTGGTGAATGCCATTCGTTGTTAGCTATCGTTTAAAATAGAAAAATTACAGATATTGGGGTTAGTGATCAAAACACACTTACATTTAACATTAAGTCTTTAATCCCTGTAAAAGTAACTATAGACCAAAAATTTTGAAATTATGAAGAAATGCTTTATTACTAAAATAAAAGAACTCGAAAAGCTGAATATAGGACATACGTTTTTACCATTATATCTTTAAAAATCATGTACACTCTAAAAATCCAAAATCGTAGTTGATGAAGTCACTCAATTCATTATTCACCGTTTAAATCTAAAGTTACTGTTTGATTTTCAAATTAGAAATACTGGTGGATGCCCCTCGTTGTTAGCTGTCGTTTAAAATAGAAAAATCGAATACATTGAGGATAGTGTTTATATACACTTACATTTAACATTAAGTCTTTAATCCCTGCAAACGTCACTATACACCTTAAAATATTGAAATTATGAAGAAATGCTTGATTACTAGAATCAAACAGCTCGAAAAGCTGCATGTTATATTTTTAAACATCATTAACACTCTAAAAATCCAAAATCGTAGTTAACGAAGCCACATCAATTCGTTATTCACCAATAAAATCTAAAGTTACTGTCCGATTTTTAATTTCAAACATTGGTGGATGCCCGTCGTTCTTAGATATTATTTGAAATAATAAAATTAAACCTATTGAGAATAGAGTTCAAAATACACCTACATTTAACTTTAAAATTTTTTCCCTGTAAAAGTCACTATAGAGCCTAAAATATCGAAATTATGAAGAAATGATTTATTACAAAAATAAAAGAGCTTGAAAAGCTGCATATAGGAAATAAGTTTTTACTATTATATCATTAAAAATTATATAATCTCCAAAAATCCAAAATGGTAGTTGTAGAAGTCATTTCAAAACGTTATTCTCCGATAAAATCTAAAGTAACTGTCCAATTTTCAAATTTTAATCACTGGTGGATGCCCTTTGTTGTTAGCTATCGTTTCAAATAGAAAAATGACAGACATTGAGGATAGTGTTCCAATTACACTTATATTTAACATTAAGTGTTTAATCTCTGTAAAAGTAACTATAGACCCTAAAATATTGTAATTATGATGAAATGCTTNATTACTAAAATAAAGAACTCGAAAAGCTGCATTTAGGCCATACGTTTTTACCATTATATCTTTAAAAATCATATACAATCTAAAAATCCAAAATCGTTGTTGATAAAGTAACATCAATTCGTTATTCACCGATAAAATATATCGCTACTGTCCAATTTTTAAATTTCAAACACTGGTGGATGCTTCTTGTTGTTAGCTATCGGTTGAAATAGAAAAATAATAAAAACATTGAAGATAGTGTTCAAAATACACTTACATTTACATTAAGTGTTGAATCCCTGTAAAAGTAAGTATAGACCCTAAAATATTGAAATTATGAAGAAATGCTTGATTACTAAAATAAAAAAGGTAGAAAAGCTACATATGGGACATAAGTTTTTACGACTATATCTTTAAAAATCATATACATTCTAAAAATCAAAAATCGTAGTTGTAGAAGTCACTTTAAAACGTTATTCACCGATAAAATCTGTAGTACCTGTCCAATTTTCAAATTTTAATCACTGGTGGATGCCCTTTGTTGTTAGCTATCGTTTCAAATAGAAAAATGACAGACATTGATGATAGTGTTCCAATTACACTTACATTTAACATTAAGTGTTTAATCCCTGTAAAGGTAACTATAGACCCTAAAATATTGTAATTATGAAGAAATGCTTGATTACTAAAATAAAGAACTCGAAAAGTTGCATATGGGACATACGTTTTTACCATTATATCTTTTAAAATCATATACACTCAAAAAATACAAAATTGTAGTTCATGAAGTTACATAAATTCGTTGTACAACGATAAAATATAACGTTAATGTTTAATTTTTAAATTTCTAACACTGGTGGATGCTTCTTGTTTTTAGCTATCGTTTGAAATAGAAAAATCAAAGATATTGAGGATAGTGTTCAAAATACACTTACATTTAACATTAAGTGTTTAATCCCTGTAAAAGTAACTATAGACCCTAAAATATTGTAATTATGAAGAAATGCTTGATTACTAACATAAAAGAACTCAAAAAGCTGCATATGGGACATACGTTTTTACCATTATATCTTTAAA
>KZ871524.1:15319-26219 GCA_003456935.1 Machilis hrabei | reverse complement strand
CCACCTATTCCAGTTTCCGAATGAACCTTAAATACATTTCTTTGTTAATATCTCCCTTTGCATTCAATACTACTTCTATCCTTCTTTGCATAAACTCAAAAAAGTTTTGAATTGTGTCTAGCAGGATTTTGTACCACCCATCATCAGGAATATCTTCAAGTTTCTTGAGAGAGGACAGAGGGATAAATTGGCTTCTCTCTCATCTTTCTAAAACTGACCGCAGCGGTTCGACGTTATTTAATTGACGTGATTTTGTTGGCCTGGGAAGATGTTTAATCTCATCTTCTCGCTCCTCATACCAAGACTGAAGGTTTCGGGCTGTGCATCATTGTCACTCGACCACTTTGAATAATTATAGTACCCATGGTACACCAAGATATTGCTGACCAAACCATACAGATCCAGGTCCATGTTTCACAGTTGCAACCAGGTATTTGTCTTCCTTGAGCATTTTCCAAATATAAACCTAATCTGATTTAGGGAAGAACAGCTCATCTGACCACATCAGAAGTCTAGTTTTATGATTATTACACCATCATTTTCTCATATTAGTGTTATGTTTGGTAATCAGAGGCTTAGCAACTTGAGCTCTACCATAAATGTCGGTTCTTTGAAGCTCTCGTCGGACNGTCTTTGTGCTTCGTNNTGAGTTCTGCTGCAGTAGCTCTATGATTTTTAAACATAATCCTCTTGAATGTCTGGCAATTTCTTTCGGGTAGTTTTGATTTCTTAGCAGGTGATTTTTGTATACCATCATAAAAGCCTTGGAAACTGTTGCTCTGGAAAAAGGAAATGAAGTGGCAGTTTTTGTCACAGAGGCTCCAGCTAAAAGCTTTGAAAATCTGATGATGTCCCAAATACTTTCCTAACAACTCTCATTCAAAACAATAAGTACTGCACTGAAGCTNTAACTAAAGGTTATTTCTATATTCTCTAGTGTGTATGTTAGTTACATACTTGGAACATTGAAGACAAAGTAGTACAGTTCTTAAATGTAGTTATTAATAATAAAAAACTTACCTGGAAGTACGAATCTTTATTTATTAATTGTCTTTGTTTTTGGTCCAGATTGTGAATCTTCCATCTCNACTGTTTTTATTTGAAAAAGTGTGGTTCTTAAAATGTGATTATCTATTTTAAAACTGAAGAACTGAACTGAAATTTTGAATAACACTCTATGCATTTCCTGTGTCTTTATTTTCAGGTCGACCTTTATAATGCAGGTCCAGATAGTGGAACTGCCATCTCAGGTATTTTTATAAAAAATGTACTGGCAGAAAGCCCAGCTGGAAGAACAGGGCAGTTGAAGGTACGTGTCAGTCTCGTTTTCTTTTGAAATATTTACACGAGTATTTGTGTACTAATCGTCGTTGCCAAATTCTTCGTTTCAGACGGGCGATCGGATTTTGGAGGTCGACTGTATCGACCTTAGGACTGCCAGCCATGAACGAGCAGTGGAAGTCATTCGAGGAGCAGGCAATCCCGTCAGATTCCTTGTACAAAGTCTCGTTCAGTGGGTAAGTAGCTGTGAAGAATTTTTTTTTTTTTAAATAGAAGGATGGCCCCTTTTACATGCTGAAAACCCAAAAGTTTTTTTTAATTCTTTTCTACTTCCTAGTTCTTGTTTATTTTTCTCCTTTTGCTGTCCTCTAAAATCTTCTTTCTTGCCCCATTATACTGAGCTTTCGCTCACACGTTGGCCGTGCTTGTAGTCGAGGAAACTGGGACCTGCAGACGTGACGAACCGACTTTGGCCACAGCGACTCTTAAACGGAAGTCAGTGTGTTAGCCACTGCTGACAGTTGACCTGCTAACTGAATGAACAGTCTCCTTGTTTTAGCCGCTGAGAATCCCTGACATCAATGTCTTGTGGACCCCAAGGGGAGTAAGGAATTTCTTTTTGTGTTATTTTTTTGTTTCTTCAAAATCTACTGGGTTTAATTATTGTTCTATCTATTTTGGTGAAATTCTCCTGTTCAGTACTAAGATGTTTGCTTTTCTTTTTACATCTTCATCATACCCTGCAATCAACCCAGAAGGGAGTGCACGAGGCACCAGAATTTATTATTCAAGTCCTAAACGGTTCCAATCTCGAATGGACCTCGGAAAGAAAGACCAAAAATACGCGTTAGATTTACGGCTGATTTTCTTTCACTTATCATCCTTCACGATCGCGCCCACCAATATATGTTGCAGGTTTTAAAACCTTGCTTACATTTAACTGCGACTTCGTGGAGTTTAGTTGCTCCAATCTCTTAATTCTGCTTTTTCACGCTTCTCATCAAGAGATTCCCAGCCCAACTCGCCTGACATCTCCGTTACTCTGTCTGTCCTACCATGACGACCCAAAACTAATATAGCCGCCCTACGTTGAACTGACTGAAGAAGATTTTGTAAACCCACCTCGTACGAGTCCCAAACACGACTACAGTATTGGATAATTGGAAGCACCAATGTGTTATATGCCATTTGCTTAACGTGCTGTGGACATCAAAACAATATTCTCTGGGCAAAAGGAAGACTACGTAGCAATTTTCCTACAACATAGCTTACTTGTGAATTCCATGAAACATCAAATTTTATTGATTTTTTTTTTATATATATATTATTATTATAATGGTTGTGGAGAATAATATATTTTATTTGTAGTTGATTCTTGAACTTCAAATTGAATACAACGGTATGTGTTTCTGTACATGACTTTTCGATCACATTTATTTTGAACTTCTTCTGTGTTAAAATTACAGNTAGAGAAGATGAAAATAACACTCCCACAATGCTATGACAGTAGTTTATTTTGCTTTGACACCGATGTAATGTTAAAGTTTCTTTGAAAACACAATTCATCTCCAGTTTTCAGTCAGAATTAACATTTACTGATGCTTACTTCTTCAGAAACTTCGCAGAGATCTAGGCAACAATTTTCACGAATCACAGCATGCACATGTTCAACACGATCGTCGTTCGTTGACGTAGAAGGCCATCCGGTTTTGGATCATCTGCGGTGAACGTCCTGCCCAATTTGAAACGTTTGTACCATTCGTAACATAGTGCACAGCTTGAAAATTCCTCTCCATAAGCTTGCTTTCAAACATAATTTCACGCAAACATGTTGCTCTTCAAGATCCTTCACGTTTCAATTTTTATTAAACCACAAAAGGCACAAGAGACAACTTCACTCTACCTCAGTTTACTCAAAGACTAATTGACGTGGTATGATGGGACAGGTCTAAGGTTAAAGCTTAAAGTCAATGTTACACAGCACCATTATCGTGAATCAGCTTTGTTGGCACCCTTTTTAGAGAGTTTGGTTCCTTTTTGGAGAAATTTGAAAGTTGAAGGGTGGACCTTGAGGCATTTTAGACATTAAACAATATAATAAGAACTTGATACCAAAAATGGGTATACTAATGACTTATAGTCCACTCAAATTAGGGGTAAGGTCAAACTAATTCCCATCAGGGTGATAATTCGTACAGATGCTGTAAATGCCTTCCCAATTTTAAAACACGCAAAAAGTCTCCATGAATCTGACGTGAGCTTTCGCCACCATCTTTTCTAACAGTTTTTTTTTTATTTTTACTGGCCTACATTTACTCCTACCCCAAAAAGGCTTCTGATCAAAATTGAACAGTGCAAAATAATGTGTAAAATGAGACTTCAATGAATGCTCTGCAATATAAATTAAACAAGTAAGATCAGAGTTAACACGATATGGGTTTAATCATGATTTCGGTTTTGCCACTTTTGCCGCTGCTTTTCTCACCACACACTGCGTATAATAACAAAAAAACGAAATGTATTTTTGATTCTCGTATATAAGATTTAAACAATGAAATTTTGCATGATTTTTTTTTTTGTTTATAATTATACTATCCACAATTTTAGTTACTATATATAATACAATTTTTAATAGGCTCTAATCCATGTTCATAACAGCCGTAAAATGTTTTTATGCTTTTGTCCACACCACATATGAGGTAAAATACCAAGTTGTGTTTTAAGCGGTATATCCTATAGTCCTAATCCACAATTTTTATTGCAGTAGTCTACAAAAAATGAAGTCTCTTAGTGGCTGTACTAGTTCTTTCAGAAGAAGAAATTTTGTTAGAAGTACAAGGAAAATCATATTGCATTTCTTCGTTGCAACTGTCGCCATCTGAATCGTAATGTTTAGGGTAATCGTCAGTAAAACTGGAACTTGTCGACCAATCCGGGACATTTCACACATTTGGTGTACTAAAGTAAAGAAACTTCTGTGGCATTATCTGCATCTTCACTGGCAGAGTCTGAAGGCACACCCAATTCCACTGCATTGTCTGCAAATATTAGAGCACTTTAGGTCGGCTTTACTGCAGCTGCAAGCTCCTTGACGGCTAGTTTTGCAGTTGCATGAAATTTGTTTCAGTAATTTTTGAGAAGCAGGAGGTTTTTAGGTGTCACTTCCTTTTTTTCTTCGCCCAACCTGCTTGCTGAACAACATGAATCAGAAATCATCGAGGGGCTTTATTGCTTCTGGTGCTGCATAAAGTGCCAGCAAAGATTCTTCTCCAGCTTTGGCTAAATTGTCAGACTTTTTCATGTTCCTCATTCCTTATAATTAAACAGAGAAAGCAGAACAGGTGCTAATTGATGGTGGAAGGTCTTCTGCTTCAATTGAATGAACAATTCTTTGGAATAGGGTGGCGGTATTGACAGGCGTAACACAGTCGAGTTGTCAGCCAAGAACGGAAGTACTCGGTCGCGTCGTTTTAACTTCTCGTCACAAAAATCGTTCCCGACAATGGAAATCTGGGATTTCACGCCTACTTCAAAACTTTTGTGACAGTTTAAGCTTCCATCACCTGTTACTCAAGTTACAATGGACATGATGTGATCTAGATCAGGAAAAGTATAGTGAGATTGCAGCCACCATGCCAGTCGTTGCAGGTCGGCATCGTCTCTGCGTATTGCGCTACTTCGACGTTCCGTCAGCTGCTCTGATATTGAAGATTGGATTCCGACAAACTCCTCGAAACTGTTGTACGTATTAACCGAAACCAGCATCCCTAAAATACGTCTTGACAAAACGCTTTGAGAAATACCTCCACCACGGGTGAGGCCGCCCGAGCTTTTAAGACAAGCGCATTAAAAATGTTGATTCTATCTTGTTGACAGTGCAGCCCTGAAATTGTCTGTCCTTCTAATGGTAAAGTATCCTTCTTTAGTGAATTTCTTAAATTCTGCAGAATTCATTTTCTTTTCAAGTCTAATCATGTTTTGTAGGTAGACGAGAGCACTCTTCGCTTAATGTAAGTGTTCTGCCGCATGGAAAAACTGAATCATCTGTTGGTTTCTAGCTGTAAACAGAGTCCAATCTCCCATCCTTTCAGCTGCTATGTAACTTCCAAACAATGATATAATCTCGATGGTTCGTGTGTGGTGTCCTATCGAGGCCTGATGGACCATTTAAGGATGATAATCTTGAAGTATTGGATCGAAAGTTTAGCCGTGGATCCTCTCGCTTCTAATGTCGCTATTTGTCCTCGTAACTCCCTGGCCAGTTCCTTTAGGAGAAACCAGTTGTACTGATAATTTAGTTGTAGTGGTAAATTATTTATATGTTGTAGCTGATTAATTAATTATGTCTGAAGTTAATTGTGGTGGGAACTCTAGTTAATTGCTACGTTGTAGAGGCAGTGCTGGTTATGGAGAAATTAGACTGTAATTATGTTTAGTGTAATAGTTGAGTTAACTCTATTGTAGAGTAGATTACCCTTAATATTACAATTACTACTAATGAACCAGAACGAACCTTCCTGGCGGCTGTCCAAGTGTTATAAAACCAAAATCCACACTACGAGTACACAAGGCGGCAACTGTTTTTGTTAGCCTAATAATTTAGATTCAGAACTTTGTTCAAACAACATTTATTGTGAGATTTGTAAATGGTTGAAGAATCGTTCTGGGTTTTATTAGCAAGGAGCAGTTTCCAGCTGTTCGTTATCAGCTGACCTTGCCTGGTCAGCGAAATTCAACCCGACTACAAAGTGCAGTCACAACACTGCTACCAAGGAGAGAAAGTTATCGTATTAAAAACACAGATTGAGTTAATGAATTTTACTGTATGTTTTCAAACATACTCCACACCTTACAAACTTATAAAATTGGCTTATGACCTTAGCTAACCAGACCCTATTAAATTTTACCGTCTAGCACATTCGTTATTTACAGAAGTACACGTCACGCTCGCTTCCCGATTGGAATCGCACGTCGATACAGTAAAGTTCAGAGAAACCGATTGACTGCGATACTACCCGTGCCATACAAATTAGACTTTTATAGGAAGATCACAACAACCAAAACCTGTCTTATCACATACTTTACCATACACGTATCCGAGGTCCTTCACTGAAGCTCAAAGCTTAACTCTCTTTTCCAAGGACGGCATTTTCAATCGTGTTTCTACACGCACCTATGAGTCGTTCCTCCTAGTACTTTGTCGGTTCAGTGGATCGTCTTCAGAATGTCTATTCTTCAGCGTCTATAAAACTTCCACTGTTCGATATGCAATTACAATTCTCAGGGCACCGAGCTATACAATTCTCAGGGCACCGAGCTAAAAGGTGTATTTTGGCCGCTATTATCAACGTGGGGAGACATACTACTGCTGTTTTAATCGTTGCCATTGCAGTGTAGTAAAATGTTATTTAACTTATATTAAATTATGTCACATCTCACTACAGACTCCTCTAGCGCTTGAAGTGAAGGTCTTGAAACTGTCTCCGTAAGTGACAGATTAGCCTCTTCGAATATGACTAGTGATGTTAAATTGTCGATAATAATCTTTTGGAGAATATTCTCAATTAGCGCGAATATTAGAGAATTTTCATTCAAAATCGGAGAATATTTAATTTAACACAGTGAAAATTGTATAATTAGTTATTATATGAATATATTCATGGGTAAACTTGTTCAGGTGGCACCCAAAAACCGTACGTACGTTTTTATTCAATGGGACAATACGGTGAATTCATGTTCTTTAATTTTTGCAACAAATGCGAAATTGAAAATTCTACGTGAATGACTCGTGTTAACCACCGAGGCCTGCCAGTACCTGTATGTTGACTATCGATTTTGAATTCTAATTATGTTCTGTAGGCCTATGTTATGAAATGTAGGCTAGCTTTAAAATATAAAATCAATAAGGCAAATGATCAAGAAGAGTCAGCTGCAGCTCAGGTTGTGGAATTTAAAGTACTCTTATTTGTCTCAGGAAGGCTTCTCAGCTTTCAAATTTAAGATGTAGAGAGGTTTCACATTTGCTACTTACAAGTTTAAATCGTCAGGAATTAGTTTCAAATGTTTATATTTGCTCTTGGATGACAGGCAAATATTCCCTTCCCAGGGGTCTCACTTGGTCACTATTTCAACTAAAAGTCACTTTTTTGGTCATTGGTCACTAAAAAGTACAATTCTCAGGGCACCGAAAGTCACTTTTTTGGTCATTGGTCACTAAAAAGTCACTAATTTTGAAGTTTNTGAAACCTTTGTGCCTCTCTGGGTCTTAAATTTGAAAGCTGAGAAGCCTTCCAGAGACAAATAAGAGTACTTTACATTCCACAACCCAAGCTGCAGCTGAGCCGAATCAGCTTGATCATTTGCCTTGTAAAAAAAGCTGGGTGAGCTTTATAATAAATGCAGTTATTTCCATAGAATCAATCACAAGCAATAACACGTTACACACCATTGGAAATCCGAAGTACTTACCATTTAGACACATTTATGACTGATAAATTGTCACAAAAAGATGGAAATGTGTTACAAAAATTGGCTGTAAGTAACAAGTCAATATTTTGCCTCTCGTCTACATTTTATAAATGTATATGAGAAGCATCAAACATGTTACNGGCATAAGTCATCATCTTCGTCTCCACTAGTACACAACAGATTTTTCACACTGATCATCTGTGAAATCACAGAACGAAGGTTATGGTTGTNTCAAATTCAGTAACGTTGTTAGAAGCTGTGTTTTCTTCTGTCCTAGGAGCTTTAAGTTATGAGCTACATATGTAAGGTTTCCTGCTAGGCCTATGTCTACAGTAAGTCTAGTTCTTTTTTTTGCTGAATGAATAAGTCCATAGATACTAAGGCTACGTTCTGTTGCCGCTGTTGTTGGTGGCATAGGGCCTACTTAAAATGTCCACAGCCACTCCATTAAGCTATGTACCAAAGCATGTTCCCTTCCACCATACCACTGCATCCANTTTTTCTACCGATTTTAATATGTACAACTTGCTAAAAAAATCTTCCTTACACGATACGCTGCCAACTCTGCCAAAATATCTCCGGCAATATTCGGTGCACTTGCCGATGTTTTCGGATCGACGAACTCGGTACCTCGAATCCGTTCGTCTCGTGATAAATGTACACCGTTACACTTGGGATTGAGGACGTTTGCAGCCAAGTAAATTTACCGTAATGCCATTTCTTTTCTTTTCGTAAGTGCCTCTTTCGGCAGTTTCTCTTCTTGTTTTGTAAGTGGGTTCAAATTAAAAAATGAAACATGTTTTATAGTTAAACCAGTCTCAAACTTGACTTATTATTAACAAATTATAATTCACAGTTTCTGGAGAATATTCTCCAAAGAATTTGCTAGAGGAGAATATTCTCAGCTCACATCACTAAATATGACACATCCTAGGGCCTCAGGAGTTAGGAGGCGGGCTTTAATTGCTCTAGCGATTTTTCTCGCTTTATATTATGTACAGAGCAATGAAACAGTGATGCAGTTTTAATGTCCATTTCTTTTTTGTTAGTGTGTGTGGTGAGAAAAGCAACAGTGAACGTGGTAAAAGCGAAACAGCGATGAAACCCGTATCGACTTGACTCTGATCTTGCTCGCTTAATTTACGTCGTAGACCATTCGTTCAGGACTCGTTTTACGCTGTTTAATTTCGACCAGAAGCATTTTTTTGGTAGAGGTAAAACCTGTCAGAAAACATTTTTTGTTCAAAATGGTGGCTAAAGCTCACCTCAGATCCATGGAGATTTTTGTCACATTAATTGGAAAGGTATTTACAGCATCTGTTCCAATTTTAAGCTTGATGGGAATTAGTTTAGTTTTTGNCTAAATTGAGTGTACTGTTAAAGATATCTCGAAAGTTAACACTCACTGTNTTTCTGTTTTTTCTCTATTTATGAATTTCCCAAATTTATTTTAACATGTGTACAAAATTCTAGAACTATCCAAAGAAAATTCAAAATTACCTTGTATTTCCTTTATAATTTTTAACTGATTCTTTTGTGTTGTGAAAATGTATGTCAAAGACTTACTCAACACAAAAGCAGTTTAACTTGAAACACAACAAAAAGCTAAACTGTTTGCATGGTAAATCATGTGTGGTACCAGTCATTTCAAAACAAGGAACTTCTTACACAAGGTGTTCGTTGTAATATTTTTTCATACTCAAATAATAATTGTGGCTTCCTATAATCAGGTAAATACATATGTACTGTACGCCAGTCTCGGTGGAGAAGTTAAAGGTTTTTTAATGCTCACCTTAAGTCGGGATTCAGTTCCCACAGAAGGCCGAGTGTTGTCAAGATCAAATCATTCTTGCAAGAAGACCCACCTTGTGTAAAATAACATGTTATCATNATCATCTGTTTAACATGAATTAGAATTAACAGATCAATAAAATGACGAAACTTTACGAAATGACAAATATGTAAATTTATGCATCTGGAAAAAAATCTATACATCTTTTGTGAAAGTGCTAATTTAATGGTGGAATTTTGGTCAATATCATGAATTTACATTTTTTAGTATACAGTAATACTTAGCTACAGTTGATATGACAACTAGGAATTTTTAATAAGATTAAATTATGTTTAAGTCCCAATTATAATGCATCTGTAATTGTCCCAGCTATGACATGGCTCTTTACAGGGCCTGAGTGGAGAGCCGGACGCTCCACCGATGCCACCGTCTCGTCGTGACTCTCTGCCTTCTAATGCTGCTGCTGATGAAAGTGACAGTCTTTTCAATCGTATTGCCCCTCCCTCTGTTTCTCCTGCACGAACACCAATACCAGAGTTAATTCAGGTAAGGTTTAAATATTCATGTGCTGGTAAGAAGGGAATTAGCTCCATTGACCTTTTAATTTGTTTAGTCTCTTACAGTCAGCTTTATTGAAGTGATTCAATAAAATAAATGTGTTAATATTTTGACGGAAACTGGAATAGGATGACATGTTTAAGAGAATTACAAACAAGAAACTTACCCTTATTCCACAGAATTTTTCCAATTCTCTTAAACAAAATAAATGTGTTCAGATCTCTCCCAATTAGATTTTTGTTCGGAATAGTTCAAAAATTTTAAAAGAATTGTGTACAAAATTCCGTTACAATTGCTTGAATACATCTACATCTTACCCCGCAATCGCAATAATGGCATTTGGCAGGGGGTACGACATTACCACAAGTTACGAATCCATGTTTACGAGAATCCAATCTCGAATCGTTCTAGGAAAAAAGGACCAAAAGTACGCATTAGTCTTGCATCTGATTTTATTTACACGGTTGCGCCTAGCTATGTAAGTTGCAGGTTGTATAACCTCTTGAACCCACATTTACCTGAGAATGAGAACTGGTTAACTTTTCTAATCTCCTAATTCTACACGATCGACGATATNCATGGTAAGGTTCCCAACCTAACTGATCTAACATCTCGGTTTACTTACGTATCCTATCCCATTGGCCCAAAACGAATCTAGCTGCCCTTCGTTGTACTGACTGAACATGATTTTGTAACCCTANTCCGTACGGGTCCCAAACGCTACTACAGTATTGGATGATAGGGAGTACTAATATATTGTACGCAATTTGTTTAACATGTTGTGGACATCGGACGAAGATC
>KZ871524.1:1209-12328 GCA_003456935.1 Machilis hrabei | reverse complement strand
TATATTAAACTTTAAATTAATTTTAATCACTTTTATTATACAATTACAGGTAGTGTTTAATTTTTTAAAAAGAAAGTTAATGGCATATGAAAAATACTTCAATATAACCTATTTTGAAAACTGAAATTTTGCTATCCGGAAGCCGAGTAACAGAAGCCGCCTTTTTGCGGCGCAAAATTGCTGGTATGTAATATACCTGATCACACATTTTCCAGTACTGAATAACATTTCTGGATGGTACTGAAATACTGTAGAAAGCCAGTATCTTCCTGTATAAGAATAACAAGTTTCTTCCCTTATGTTTTTATTCCAGTTTCTGTTAAAATTTAAACCCAGGATGTTATTTGTAACCTCTTTATTTGCAGTCTGGACTGAATGACAATCAGAAACAAATCCACCAGTCAGCGGCCACTGTTTCTTCTAGAAAATATTCATCAAGTGAAGACGACGAAGAGGATGATGATTTTGAGGATAGGAGAGATGCNGAAGGAAGGATGATAACCAAAAAAGGCGAGGAGGTTAGTCATTAACATTTCAAGTGTTCTGTTTGAGCAGTTTTATTTTATGCAGTATATAGACAGACAGAAGCTTTTCAGATGGTGATGCATTTTTTTTTATCAAGTGTATGAGATTATAGCTAAATCAATCACATTAAGTAAACAGGGTTTTTCTCAAAATATGTGGGCATTGTTACCCAACTTACAAATCTGCAGAAACAAAAGTTGTCACTCAGGATATTTTTGTGGATACTAAGCTCAGAAATAATGCTAGCGTGTCTATTTTAGCTCCTTCCTATTTTAAAATTTGTGAAATTTAAAAGAAAGGAATGACATTTGGTGTTAGGCAGTGGCATAGTGTCAGGAAGCTCACATATGCCCGGAGTTCCCACTCTTTTTTTAAAATAAAGAAATAAAATGGGAATATATTTTGTATAGTCTAATTATTAATTTTACCGTGGTACAGTGTACAAATACTGGCGGAAAATGTCGCACTGTGTTATAAATGAGAATCGATGCCCAATGAAATGTCATCTCATTTCCCAGTTGTTCATTGAAAGTTCTTGAGTGAGAGACAAGGCCTTGACAGAAAGGGAGACATCCCTCTCGCCTTTTACCGTGGGAATTCTCGGACGCAGGCTTTCTTCGATCATTCCGCGCCAATTACGCAGTCTAGTAGTGTAATGTCAAAACGGCGAAGAGGTGGAGCAAAGGGGTGCTAAAACATGTGACCGTTGCCAGTGCTTGTGTGTTGTTAGTGTCGTAGAAAGGGTACGATTAGTCCGCGCGTTCACGACGAGTGTGTGTTTTATGTAGTGTTAGTGTAGTAATATGACGGTGACTTAGTGTAAATATCAAATNAATTCAGAAATTGACTGAAATAGCTAATAGTATACTTCACACATAATGGTGATAGTTTAACTTTAAACGTTCTTGAATTATTGCAAACAACTCCTCTTTCTCAAATGTTGTATGACGAAAGGTGTGCTTTAACTATCCCTAAACCCATGTTTCATCACCTGTTATGACACGTTCCAGTAGTTCTGCATCGTTTTTGACTTCATTTAGCGAGTCCTGAGCACCAAGAAAATAGGAATGTCCAATTGTGTAGCTTGTTGCATTCCTTAATATAAAGTTTTGAGTTTTATCTTTTACTTTTTCATGGAAAACATAAGTTCGAGTTGTGCTGCAATGTGGCCTGTTTTACAACTGTAAAAAATGTTTTATCTATGTGTTTGTATTTTTAGTTGCTCTATGAGGAGCTGACATGCAAATCTTTTTTTTTTTTTATCTCACAAAAATCAGATTTTATAGCATTGGGTAAAAACATGTTACAGTAAAAGTATTAGCCATAGGAACCTAACATTTTTCACATGATAAGTTTATATATCATTAATACAAGTAAATNACATTTTTTTAAGTCAAACCGTATATTTGTGTTTAAAATGTGGAGAAGACACAGTTTGCATGAAAGGTTTGGCAAAAATACGTCTTGATTGAACAAAACCGAGGACAATACCTGTTTTGATTGAGACAACATTACAAGTCGAAATTATTTTTTATAATACAACATAACTTTTACTTTAAAACAAATTTTAAAGTATACTCAATTTTAATTCAAGTTTTGAAAAAGCATCTATTAATTGTTAAGTTGCAATTGTAAAAAATATTCATAATTAGAAATGGAAAAACACGTGATTTTACACTATCTTTTTCTAAAAATGTCTGGACCCCTGATATTCGTATTGATTTGTGGCATCCCCAGTATCAGATGTCACGCTATGCCATTGGTATTAGGAGATTTTTAACATAATTTTAAAGTCGGAATGTACAGTATGTGGGAGCTAAACNGTCACAATTGTCATACAGGAGTCATTTCAACTAGAAACAGTGTAGTTTTTGGCAAAGTTCTAATACTTAAGAAGTGAGATAATTTCAGTTCAGTTTTTGTAGTTGGATGTCTTTTAGGACACTCTTTTCCAAAAGTGTCATTTGTGTACCAAAGTATCTTCAACCTAAAACAGTGTAGAGAGTTTTGATGTTGGTGGTGAGGGTGCACAACTTAGAAAGAATGCTCTTTCAGTCTCGAAGAATGTTGCTGAATTTTCATGTATTAGAGAGACAGACATGCAGAAGATGGACTTGCTTGTCCTTGATAGGGTTGATTCAAAAAGGTAAAATAAGATGCAAGATTTTTCTCCAACACTTCTATGTCACCTTAAGTGACCTAATAACTAGTTATTTTTTTAATATTTGTCAAACAACAAGTACACCAGTCCCCGGTTATAATGACGTCCGTCACACCGTGGATTCGGACGTGCTGCGAGTCTTCCGTGTTTCCTATCCCTTTCGGACCCCGCACGCACAATCGGGAGGGTTCGATCGGTTTACGCGACGCATTGGTTTCGGGTCTGAAAGGGCTATGCCTTTGAACGAGATTCTGAAAAAAGTATCGATGTTGTTGCTGCAAACCTTGCACTGCAGCAGGCTTTCCCATTCAGAAAAACAAGCGGGGTTTCTCAGAAATCACAGGTCAAAGCAAAAACACAACAGAAGGATACAAGTAAAACTGATTAAATATTATGAATCTCTGAGGTACTGGATTTAAGATATTGGCAATTTTTATTATCAAATAAATCTCTGAACTAAAATGAACCCTTGAATAAACAAAATAAAAAGTGTTATGCCTTCTTCTTTTGTAGTTTTGTACTATATCAAGAATTACATCTCATGTCAAAGGGGAAATAGAGTGAATAAAACATAAAGTAAAAAAGTAGATCCATTTGATATTAATGGTGAGATATCATCAAGCCACTTTTATGTTGATAAATCTGTCTTGGCAGTTTTATCAAGTTCAATTGACCTCTTCCACTATATTATGCCTCTTCCCTTTTTAATGTTTATGATGAACTTTGTGACATATCATTTTATCTTTTAACTTTTGTTGTATTTTGTTTTGATTATTGACAGCTACACTGCTTTTTACCAAAACCAAGTTAAACAAACAAAGAGGAAGATTAATATCTTTGTCTTTTCAGATTTGTCGAGGTAGTGCAGGAAACTTAAAGCGTTCCAAAGAAGAAATTGCAGCTGATCCAGAAGAAGAAGACCAATTTGGGTACACAAAACGTAAGTGCATTTTTATANGTATTCCTCAACTGTAACCAAACGTGCTTAATATATGTTTCAACCAAATGNCACTAACCTTTATACTCACTATGAGTGTTTAATAAGGGTCACAATTTATCATATGTCTGAAGCACAGCACAAGTTCTCTGAACCACAACTTCCACAAACTCTGCTNATTTTAGACTTTCTCAAACTGAAGTCCAAGACTAGCATATGCTACTGAACTCAAGGTTTTGGCCTTGTTTTGTTTTCTGTTGAGTGCATGAAGTACTATTTTAAGTCTTTTCACACTCCCCAAGTGTTCTTCAAGTAATTATCTCAACTTTGTAAAACCCATTTCCAGTCATTTTTTATTGGTGGGAGGTTAATCAGTACTGTTACAGTCATCAAAGTTTAATATCTGACTTCAGCAAAAAGAATTTTCAAGAGCATTTAATAAAATAATTTCTAATAAATTGTGATAATGATATTATGAATTATATTCAGCCAAGACTTCTGTTTTTTTTATGTATGCATCACAAAAACATAATTTACCATGACCCATACAGGGTGTCCCAAAAATGCACGGCAAAACTTTGGGAGAAAAAAAAACACGTGTCCGGAAATGCCTGGTTTATAAGTTATAATTGAAAGGTAATATTCTACGAAATAAACACGGATGTAATTTTTACTTGAAACAGATGTCGCATTTTATTTCAAATTNACAGAATACGTTTACGGTTACTGTGACACATGACTAATGTAATGTATCTTCAGTTCAATTGTTATCTATTCACACTTCACACCAAACGCTCAAAATGTCCTCCATCTGCTTCAAAGCACGCATGGACACGTCGGATCGTGAACTGCCGCACCCTTTCAAAGACCGAAGGATGGTTGCGACTGGTCACTGCATTTGACATTACAATTGCATAAACTAGGGCTTTTAAGTGTCCCCACAGATGAAAAATGCATTAAAGCAGATGGAGGACATTTTGATAATTTGGTGTGAAGTGAGAGTAGATAACTATTGAACTGAAAATGCATTACGTTAGTCATGTGTCACAGTTACGATAAATGTATTCTGTCAATTTGAAATAAAATGTAACTTCTCTTTGAAGAAAAATTACATCCGTGTTTATTTCGTAAAATATCATGTTTCGATTATACCTTATACACCAGGCATTTCCGGACATGTTTATATGATATTTTTTTATTGTCTAGGTGTGGGGAATATACCCCCAAAGTTTTGCCATGTATTTTTGGGAAAAATTAATGGATCTAATTTTACCAGTGCAGCAAATTTGTTACAGGTCAAGAAAATAAAAAGTTTTGGAATCAGTTAATATCATGAGTTTGAAATTTNAAAAAACTTGGCAGAAAAACGTATTTTTGTGATATTTGCTGAAGTTGATCTAAAATATCGGACTCAGACTCTAGCNTGTGCCCTACACTATACGAGTGACAGAAAAAAAAGAAACACCCCATTGAAAAGATCTGGGAGCACCCATTAGGACGAGAACGGAAGAGGGAGTGGTTAGTAGTTTTGTCTCACTCTTTACTAATCAATGTATTATGTAATTGTGACCTCAGTACTATGTAGCTCTTGGCTCGTTTTATGACTGAAAATTACTTGCCATTCACCATGTGACNGTGGCCACACAATGAGTCTTACTTAACCAGTCAACCATATGAGGGCCTGTCCACAAGGCATACTTTTTTGCAAAACTAGGTCAAAAAATACACCTTGTTAAAGTTTGGCAGTTCTTGAATGTGAGAACAGGTTTGATCTGAACTATGCTGCGGTCAGAGCAAAATACTTTTCCTGCATCTTCGGTCACAAGCTTCACGCATCGCTCGACGGCTTGCGTACGACACGGGAAATGACTGAAGTCCGAGTCCAGGGAGTGCTTTCCTTGGATTTGGCCAGAAATATCTTCAAAACTGAGATCTATTAGAAGTGGTGGAGGTAAAATCAGTGTAGATGTCCNGTCAATTATTTCAATGCACCAAAGTTTAGAGGAGGTGGCATGAATGTGTTTGACTATGTTTCTCCCTAGCCTTCAAAATGTATTACAGCACTAGTTCTTTCATCTTCCACCATGACCACCAGAAAGATTTCTGGATGTGTACCAACAAAACTTGGATTGTTGTAAGGGCTCATAATAACCATAAAATGGTTTTAAAGTGTGCTGGAACCAGATAAACCTTTTATAACTATTTTTAATTTACGCACTGTACATATCCTAAATACAAATGTATGCTCTATTATTACTTGCAGCTAGTAGCGAAATACATGTCTAACACGTCGTGTAGAATTAGTTGACTTCCCTCGATTAATCACGCAAAAGACTGGCAGACTACACTCTTGTTGCTCCCTTCCAAACAGCTTATAACAGTTCTATCTCCACCCATGTGTATTGCAACACAATGAAAAAACACGGTTTATCGTCACACGGTATATACGACGGCTGTTCGATAAGTCCGTGCAAAGTCTAAGAGGTGGCGCCACTAGTACGTATCGAGGTTATTTTTAGTTTCTGGCAACTCTTGGAGGATTACACACCAAGTTTCAGTCAGACAGATCTATCACTCTGTGTTTGGCGTTCATTTGAATCGAACAAGTACCGTATTTTGCGTAAAATGGACGAGAAAGAATTTCGTGTAGTGATTAAACATAAATTTTTGAAAGGCAAAATGGCTCAGGAAACTAAAGTTAAGCTCGATAAACATCATGGTGAGTCTGCATCTTCGATAAGAATGGTTCATATGTGGTTTAGTAACTTTCGAAATGGCCACATGAGCACAAGTGATGCTGAACGTTCTGGATGCCCTGTTGAGGNCACTACTCCAGAAATTATTGAAAAAAATGCATGATATGATGATGGGTGATAGAAGAGCAAAGGTGCNTGAAATTGCTGAGGCTGTGGGCGTACATAATATTTTGCGTTAACATTTACACACGAGGAAACTATCCGCGAGATGGGTGCCGTGTTTGCTCACGCTGGATCAAAAGCGTGAACGTGTGAACCGTTGCTAGGACAGTTTGAAGCTCTTTCAACGAAATCCAGAGGAATTTTTACATCGTTTCGTAACAGTGGACGAAACATGGATTTCTCACTATCAGCCCGAGACCAAGGAACAAGCCAAAACAATGGGTTACAAGCGGAGAATCTGCACCAAAGAAAGCGGAAACTGTTCTTTCAGCAGGAAAGGTTATGGCCACCGTCTTCTGGGATGCTCGTGGCGTAATCTTCATTGACTTCTTGGAGAAGGGCAAAACAATTACCGGAGTGTATTATGCATCTTTGTTGGATCGTTTAAGTAATGAAATAAAGGAAAAATGACCACACTTGGTGAAAAAGAAGATTTTTTCACCACAACATCACACCAGCTCACTCTTCTGCAATTGTTTGGAATATGCTACGAAATTCTTCCGCATCCCCCCTGCTCTCCAGATGTGACTCCCTCGGACTACTATCTGTTTCCAAACGTGAAAAAATGGCTGGCAGGAAAGAGATTTATATCAAACGATGAGGTGCTTGCCGAAACAACTGTCTTTTTTTAAGAGTTGGACAAATCATGCTATATGGACGGGATTAAAAAACTCAAGCATCGTTGAACTAAGTGTATAGACCTCAAAGGAGACTACGTTGAGAAATAAAAAAAATGTTTGTTCCCCCCAAAATTATGTTTTCTTCATTTTTGCTCGGACTTATCATACAGCCCTCATATATATATATATATATATATCAACAAGAGCAACAACAAAACAACAACAATTTGGCGACCTGCGACTAGAATTAGTTTCTCCCAAAACACAGCTAAAATTCCAATCACATTTAACTAGAACATTCTCCTGCAACATTTCGACTTTATGTTGCTTGCAAGAACCACGAAGTGGTTCTCCACAAATCTACTGAGCACAAACAAATCAGAAACAGTGATATTAAGAGAAAGATTTATCGATAGAGAGCAGTAGAAAGGAGGATGCATTCAAGAGCAAAGAAGTTAAGTTCAGTAACATGATAGTGTATTAGGAAGAATACTCAACAAACATTATTTTAAACTCATTAAAGAATTTACTGTTCGAGGGAAATTTGTCAGAGTGAGAAAAGCAGTACTTATCAGAATAAACCAATTCTGGATATGGCACTGATGAATAAAGCATCTGTCTGAAGAATGAATGCTAATATTACATCACAACCCAACAGATGAGAAGCTGACACAAAGAATTACTTCACTGTAGACCTGTTGTTCTTCTACTCGGGATGGGTGAGTGAAGATCAGCTCGTGGACAATAATCTTTTTCACGACACAGGAACAGGTCGTGTTTGGGCAGATGCAAAGTTTTTTTTATCTGTACTAGTTTTTAAGGAAAAAAATTATTTCCCACTGACAGCTAATTTTAAAACAAAAGATTACTCATGCTAGAAATGAGGAGATAAAAAGCTATGGTGAAGCTTTCGAATTATATGTAACACGACTAGTTTCCGACAGTTTTGAATTTCGAGGTAATGTTATACAATTTTTTATTTTGAATGTCTCAAAAACTTAATATTTTAGCATCGTTTACGAAAACTTTCATCACGAGATCACAAAAACCTGATTTATAAAATTTTAAAAAATCACAAATAAATGTACATAACTTAGCATCAGTTATGGAAAGTTTCATCATNGGAACACAGTGGAATAATGTTTTTGTCAATTTGTAAATGTTGTTGTGCGTGGACCGAAAAGTGTAATTTTAGTTTACAATTTTCAATTCCTTTAGACAAGGCCAACTATTTTTTAAAGTTAAGAACAGTGCTATTATATTAGCATGATTAAATAGGTTAAATAAGTCAACTTAGTGGTGGGTAGCTTAGGAAAATAACAAATATCCGTACAATAAAAGCACTTTTTTTTTTTAAATCTATAAATAATTGTAGCTTTCTGCAAGTTAGTATTGCCACAGTACCTTCTTCCACGTTAACAACTTCAACAATCTCTTGCGAGATTATTTTGAATCGCCACGTTGTCTAAGCCCATCTCTACCTCGCGAAGGTAGTAAGTTCAGCCAGCGAGACGTTAAGGTTCAAACAGGGCCAGGATTTGACAGACACGAACTTCAAGTTTATCTTTAAAGTCCTGTGGGTGGCATTTCTACGCACAGCCTGTGGTAATGGAGTGTGTGAATGTCTGGGAGAAACTGTGAAAAAACTTGAAGCAAGGGCAGAAGAAAAAATNTTGACACCGTCACAGCTGTTTACATGGAGTNGTTTCAACATTGACTTCATTGAGCGATTTGTGGGTACAAAACTAATACCAGGCACCCAGAAGTTCTTCAGTTGCTTCCCTGTGTCATATGAAAAGACGTGGACAACACATTTTCAAAGAATGAGCAATCGTACGAATGTTCTTTGTCAGGAGAAGCTTTAAAACAGACTCTCACACTAGCAAAACTGAGTAGGTACAACGATCAATGGCGGCTTGGTGTAGTTTTTCCAAGAATAAGACAACTGAAATAGTGGAAGTGAAGTTCCTGCTCCATCCTTTCCTTACCCACTGGAATTTGAAAATAAAANTAAAGTGCCTGTCAGTGGAATCATGACCCTGTTGAAACCTAGATGGCACACCTTTGTAAGGAACAGATAGATGCACTAACCATGGCTCTTCAAAATTACAGTACCTTTCAAAGGATTGTTGAAGTTGTTAAAATGGGAGAAGCGATTATGACAATGTTAAATTGCAGAAAGTTACAATTATTTATAAATTATAATAAATTTGCTTATAGGCCCGATATCCAATTCGTACAGACTTTTTTTTTCCAGGAGCTACAAAATTCCACACAGAAAACATTTTACTGCCTTTTGTATAGTTTGCAACTTACCCATAGCTATACACTGAAGCAGTACAAACACTACACTACACGATGAACATAAGTGTGTGTCACTACTCCTATTATAAATTATTTACAAATAACTCTGTGTAATGCCGAACGACAACGACTAACGTTGGCCGTTATTAACTAGCTCATGATAATAATTTATGTCAACATACTCAACAAAGGTAATGTTTCAACTTCATAGATTAATGTACTTGTTTCACCTTATTGGCAAAGAAGGTATATTCACAAATGATACAACTGGATTTAACATACAAAAGTGAAATACTGAGGCTATGGTCTATACTATTTATATTAAGAAATAAGTTATATTGAATTCGAGTAAGCTTAATACCTGGCATATAAGGAAAACTACTATATTGGTTGTAATAGAACTATAGAAAAAAATAAACACGTGTTTTTATTACTTTGACAGTATCTCGATGAAAATATAACCACGTGAAAGTGACAGCTCTACTCTATTAGGAAACAACTTAACAGCTGTTCTGGATCGAGCCAACAGTGAAATCAGTTTTTTTTTTTTTCAAATTAACATTGAAGCCTGTTCCAGTTTCCAACGTAATTTGAAATCTAATATTGTTTTATAGGCCATCNTATTCTTATTGTTGCAAAAATTGAAAAGTATTCCACCATTTACCGCAACCTACGTGCTTTCCAAGCGGCACACGCTTAAGTGAAAACATCTGTAAAAGCAACAAATCGCGATGTATTTATATCAAATTTAACAGCATAATGTTTTAATATGTATCTGTAACACGTTCTGTGTTGATAAATAAAAAATCTGTATTACAAAACTCAGTGCTACCACACATTTGTAGAACTTTTAAATGAGCTAAGTTTCCCTATTCACCCACCAACATTTGGGTTTTTATTCCAGCGAAAGCAATGCTTAGTTTATATAAGTAATACAGTTAATTAAAGTTAAACCAAAAGTAGAATTGTTTAAGTCAAGAATATAAAAGTAAATAAATTTAAACTATGACATAGGATTGATAAAAAACTGGTAGAGATAAAAATTGGCTGCATTGAAAATAAAAAGTAAGATGATAGAAGTGTATGTCTATAGAATTGGATAAATATAAAACTTTAGCGTAACATTGATAAAAGAAATAGCGTATATATATAAAATTATCAAAATTCTAATTACGTTGAACTAAAACATCAATAAACCTGGTACGTGAAGGAAATGACGTCCTATTTGACCTGTATCATTTAATATTCATTTTTATTATAGATATTTGTTTGTAAGATATATTTTTAGTTCCTTTTTGAAACGGTTAATGTATCTTTGAGATTTTTGGGTAATTTATTGTAAAAGTTACCTCCTGCAATTTCACGTATTTTATTAAACAGTGTCTAAATTATGGTTTTCTTTATGTATATCACTTTTTGTTCTGGTATTATAATGGTGAATTTTGTTATTGGTGTTATGACCTTGACCATCCATAACTATTGGTTTTTAATATATATAAATATATGGCATGTACCATTAGTATTCAGAGATCTTTAAATGCTTTCCGACAAGTTTCTCGGTATCCTAGATTGACTATGTATCGGATTGCTCTTTTTTGAAGTATAAAGACACTGTTTATATATTTATTATTTTTCGCTCCCAATGATGTGATAT
>KZ871522.1:27150-37374 GCA_003456935.1 Machilis hrabei | reverse complement strand
TTCGAATCACGCGTAAGACATGGATGTTTGTGCTGTCCTAAGTGTACACTTGTGTTGGCATATGTCTGAGCACTCACTTGTGTTGGCCTAAGTGTGTGCACTCAACGTCTGAACAAAAAGTGGCCATAATCGTTAGTGATAGAGCACCAGAAGTAATGCCAGCAGGCGGTTCCTGGTGCAATAACATAAAAATAGTGAACATTTGTTAATATGAGTCTGTGTAAAATTGGTAAATGGCATATAGTTATTAAGGGGCCCATCTACCAAACTGCGAAACAAGGTTTGTAGACCACCTGAATAATTTGAAAACTATTGCATATTTTACTATCTAGCTTCTTCCTTACTTATACAAAACATCANTGTATGTTTCTACTGTATACACATTTCAAATAACATAACTAGTTCTTGGGAATAAAATAAAATATACGTAAACACGACCAAAAAAACGAGTTTCAGTACCAAATTTAACCGAAAACGCTGAAGAAAAGGTAAACTCAGATCTGTTTAAGGACCCAGGTAACTGCTTTCTGAGAATGTTCATTAAAAAAATAGGGTTACTGCTTGAATTTTCGATATATGTGGTTAGTTTTTCACCATGAAACCTAAAAAATACAACAGGTGGTTACGGTAGTTTTTAGGTTATCACGGTGTCACTAACGACACGTGTTGCTACGTGGATTCCATAGTGTAATGACAAGCAAATATTGCCCTTAAAGGAACGCGAGAATGAAAGCTGAAAAGGTAGTTTATACAACATTGTGACTTTTATTGCTTAACCGGCTACGATATAACTTTGTAAATCATATATNATTTAAGAATTCACGTCCTGCTGTGTTTAATTTTCCTAATGTGTAGTTTAACGCAGGGTCAATATATGAATTTAATGGAAAATATATATTTGTGTATCGTAAGACAATTATATAGGGCGTTCAGAACAAAGGGTAACATATTTTCACAACAGGTAGTATGGACCAAAAAAAAAAGGCTTAGTGAATATGTGTCTGAAAATGCCTCATGTCCGAGATACAACCCCTTTTGCATTTCCAATAAATGAATGAGAAGTCACTTGCCACGCTCGATATCTTTGGAAATAGTTAAGACTTATAAATAGGAAAAAAACACGCAATGCCTAAAATCAAATAAGTTCACCCAAAACTGTCACAGTCAAATAAATGAGCCTACGATAGGCCTCGTAGGCCTATGAACTTCAACATTATAAATGGTATAATAGCTTGTGTGAAACCTTGTTTCAAAGAGAATTTTAAACTGAACACAGTGGCACGTTAACTTTGGATGTATTAGAACAAGCATAGTATTAAAATAATGGAGAGCTATTGTTGTTACCCTTTTACTTATATTATTCCTGCTGAATTTCATGTATTTTACATTCAAACAAGGTATCACACAAGCTATTATACCATTTAAAATGTTGAAGTTCATAGGTCTACGAGGCCTATCATAGGCTTATTTAATTGAATGTGACAGTTTTGGGTGAACTTATTTGGTTTTAGGCATTACGTGTTTTTTCCCATTTTTCAGACTCAACTATTTCCAAAAATATCGAGCGTGGTAAGTGACTTTTCGTTGTTTTTTTAGAAATGCAAAAGGGGTTGTATCTCGGACACGAGGCAATATCCGGACACATGTTCCACATGTTCAGTAAGCCTTTTTTTCTTGTGTTGGTCCATACTACCTATTGTGAAAATATGTTACCCTTTTTTAACACCCTGTATATTTAGTATCCCTGACTATGATGGTCGTTAAGGTTTCGTCAATTGCTTCTGCTAATCCCGCAAAAAAAATATATATACCTCCCACTCGGAACTGTCCATTGGACAGTGTCAAATAAGTTAGCTGGTCTCTACAAACACCTTAATAATGAAATTTTATATACTGTACTGTTTTGGGACACCATTTATGAACTTTGGTTCTACCTGATTGAACCCAATTTAAAGTCGCCACGTAGAATTGGACTTGAAAATTGAACTCTTTTACGTTAATCTATTCTTTGTATTCTTGTGTTATACCTGCCAAGATAAGAGAAAGGGCCTGAAGAAGTAATAAAGAAAGAAATTGAAAGAATTAGAAGGATATATAAGGGAGAGAGAACGGAAATGAAAGTACAGAGAAATGAAAAACAGGAAAAAATACTGAATCCAACTCTACGTGATAAGTTTGGTAAGTCAAGCTCATAAGAAGAACACAGGAGAAAAAGAGGTTGTTCAAAGAAAATCATTTTCTCCTCTTCTTTCCTGTCTGTTCTATTTATTCTCCCCTCTGTTCATACTACTCTCCCCAGCAGGGAATGGAAGGGAATATTCCCTTCTTGGCTTGTTTATCGTTTCATCAGCAAGGCTTCACGGTGCCTTGTAACCCGGGTTATTGCACTACTATCTTTCCGACTCCCACGTATTCCATTATATATACAAAACAGGGCACTAGCTTCCGAGAACTTGGTTAATTACATAAACGGATGACAAATAATACTATAGTTAGAACTCTCTGAAACAATGGGGCAAGTTTTAGTTCCTCTAATATTAAACCTAAACTAAACTGGCTTTGAGCTAATTTAAAACAGTAATGACTTTCAAAAATGAAAAATTTTTGTTTTCACTAACTAGGCCCTAGTACATAGCATGTTTAATTCTTCATATACCATTTGTTTAGACCATTTTTATGCTACGAAAATGTTAACTGTGAGATAGACGTGTGACTAATATTTTACTAAACACAAAACTTACAAATTAAAATAGGATGATCTGATTAAGATACTTTATATTGTAAAGTAGTGGAATTTATAGCAAACTCAATGTTAAGTGCTTTTACGTGACAGTGTTTTTTTTTTTTTTTTTTGCTTTCAACTAAGCGTGACAAAATAGGTTTCCCTACGAACTTTCCGTTCCAAATGCGTCTACACGTTTGAGCAGTAAGAGGTCAGAAGTGCCGATTTTGTTGTTACAAGCGATCTTACAATAGGTAATGACTCATTCCACGGTCACGGGTGTGACATTCGTACTGTTTCTTTTTACTATTAATCATGTTTTATTCATAAAAATCGCTTATTTTTTTATTTTTAAGTCCAGGGGATGGGTTCTTCATTATAAACCACACCAGTTGATACCCGAAAAATATTTTTTTCGTAATTCTTTTATCCATAATAAATTTCTGAATATGTGTTACGGGTGTGACAGAATTTGGCCACCGTCTTGTGACTGAGCTACTATTTCTGCAATTTTCTGTGAATTTTTTTTAAACAAAAACACGTGAATAATTATCTGTGATAGAGGACAACACAGAAGAACTGCACATAAAATAACACAAGGTTTCATAAATTTTCATTTATGTTCTGCACTCTTCACTTTGTCACGGATGTGACAGAGTACAACTAGGTATTTAAATTTCTAAGATTTTTTAAATAAACATTATTAATTTCTATTATAATACTGAAAGATAGTAAAGAAAAAATGTTTCAGACATATTTTGAAAAACAAAGTTCCTTTTTATAAGGTAATTAAAAAAATAGTTTTGATCATTCAAACACGAGAATGCGGCTTAGACAACAACAATTTCTCTGTAACCAAAGAGATTATCTCACTATTAAATAACAGACAATCTACATAAGAAAAAAGAACAATTAGGCCCTATATCTTACACTACTAGGAAAAATCTTTAGTTTTGTTCAGAATTGTCACTTCGATTACGAGAGGATAAGAAATGGCTCACACTTTACAATACCGCAGAAACATCCATTGGGAACTCATATATAACTCTTGTAGCAGTTAAGTTTTTAACCTTAGGATCTGGAAGAATTTCCACTATTTGATTAACAAATAAGAAGTTATTATCTTTCTCGACAAGTTTAAAAAGTCTCTTGCTTCTCCCTTCTTGCTTCAAAAACTTAACCTGGATTTCGTCCTCACAACCTTCTCCTCTTACTTTTGGCTCACCTTGGCAAATACCAGCATATTTGTAGACTTTATTTATTCTTCTCCCCAAACCCAACTAAAACTGCTACTCCAAGCCTCGCATCAAAACTGTGTGTAACAACAGTATCTGTGCCAGAATCTTCATTAGAGTAATCTGAGTACACGTTGTCCACTTGAAGTTTTGATTTACCTAATACCTGAAATTTGTGACAGGGATGTTCTCCCAAATGAGAAGATGGTTGTTATCCAACACAATAAAACAATATTTTGACTGTATACCAATAATCGATTATACGTCCTTCTACCTTCTGGCCAAGACAATTTTATCTGTTTCAATTTCATTACTTGTCACATAGATAACCTTTACCCCAGGAAAAATTGTTAACGTACAGTTATAAAACTCCTTCGCCAAGCTTACACTAGCGCACCTGTAATTGACTTCTTGCCAGAATGTGTTTCACTATGCCACCTACTCCATCTACAGCCTCTTTACATACAAATACACTCGCTCGTAACAGAAAAATTGCTTAGGATATGTTACAAACAAATTAGTTGAATTACATATGCATGGCTTGTCGTAAATCAAGATTAAGCAACGACATAAGGATTATGTCACGGGTGTGACAAAAAGTAGAATGGAAATGAGCTTAAAATAATTAAGTATAAATATATATTTCAACTGTAGTTAGGACCTACATAACCTTACTTTTGAGGTTATTTAAAACCATTGATATTACTAGCTTTGCTTTAAATTAAACTTGTTGACTAATTCTGGCGTGACACCATCACAACTCATCCTCTATAAAGCTATAAATGTGTAGTAAATTTAGTTGCAGTCAATGTCTCAATCAAAATGCACAGAAATAAAAAACAAAATTGCCTCAAGCTTACCAAAACAAGAGTTTCTGTGCTAGAAAGGAAAAGGCAGGGCTACCAACTTAACTTACTGTACGAAACAAAATAGCATATTCCCAAGCCCAATGTTCATAGACCTAAAAAATAAAAAAAATGAAACATTGAATGTTTTCTATCTAATTTAATTAAATATGATACATACTTAAAAAATATTTCTTTTCAGCATATTTGTATGTTTTTGTATTTGTAAAATTTTCCATGGAATGGGTGTAATACGGCTTTCATTTAGTGAATTAACACAATGGTAAGAGTTTTGGATTGTGAAGCCACCAAGTTGGATTCGATCCCGCAAGAAGTCAATTTTTGTACGTACAACAGAAATAAATACAAAAAAGACAGAAGTTAAATGACGGTTTGAATATTGTTAGGAATTTAATTACACTACGACACAGAATCCCGTTTTTATTTTCAAGGCTACTTTGCTTGTGACTCAGTTTAAGTTCTGGGTAATTAAAACTGCAACTAGATATTTAGATTAAGTTTAAAACGTAACAAAAAGATACTAAGAAACACAAACAATAATGTGTTGTATTTAGTACAGAATTTAACAGTGATCGTATACACTACTACCTGCTACACAGGCAGACTCGTAGGATAGCCATATACAGTCAGGACTGTGNTTTAGCCCCGGTATTTGAACCTGGAACCTCCCAATTAGTATCACTGTAGTTTCATATGCAGAAAGTATGTAGGACTATATTGCAAATAATTTGCAGAGAATACTTGCATACTTTAGAGCTTTTGTTACTTCCATATACCGGATGAAGCAAGATAACTACAGTACCAGCATCGATTCTGTCATATCCAAACGAAGCGTAGCGCGAAATTTCGTTTCGCTTAAAACGCAAAATTTCGTTCACTTCCAAGCTACGAAAAATTAAATTCGCTATTACGTCTTTCAGGCGAAGCCTGAAAGACGTAATAGCGAATTTAATTTTTCGTAGCTTGGTAAGTGAACGAAAATTTGCGTTTTAAGCGAAACGAAATTTCGCGCTACGCTTCGTTTGGATATGACAGAATCGATGCTGGTACTGTAACTGTCCATCAATATACTAAGTAAAATATTGAATTTCTGTAGTCGTAGCGTTGGCCAGATTGATGGGGGACACCGGTTTCTCTAAAGGTTGTCGTTACAGTGTTCATGTCAACGGAGACTAGATGTCAACATTTTTCATAGGGAACATACATCGTGTAATACATTATTCGANAGGTTACTTTAGATGTGCGTATTACGAACATTTAATTATCAATAACGTATTTTGTTTTAAATTAGTTTTATATAACTAATTACATAATGCATTATCTAGTTATTGAAATAAAATATATACTTTTTATAATTAACCAGGTCATATAAATACAATCCACTAAATCAGATGATTTATATCTAGGGTAGGTTCGTGGGACCAATACAAGACATTAAGCAAGAGTAACAATTTTTGTTTAGTCGACCCTTTTCCGAGAAAAATAATTTTTAAATTGGGATTAATGTGGCAACACTGTAAAAAGAAGAGTTGCATTGTATTTTGAAGGAATACTAATATTGATGCGGAGTGGCTCAGAGTTAAAGCTTTTGCCTCCATTTTCACTTGTGCAACAGGTGATGGGTTCGAAACTCGAAAAAAAAAACATTTTTTCAATCACATACAAAGGCTGAATTGAATTAGAATAAAAGAAGACAAGAACAGCAGCTGCACTACATTTAAAGAAAGAAAAAAAAAACGAACAAGAAGACCAGTTATTCAAACATTTAAAAATTTGTCATGTCCGTCACTAATACAGTATTATGTTTAGGACCGTTAAAATACGTTTGTTCCTTTTTTGTATAATTTTTATGTATTAGTTTTCTTTATAAATCCTATCTGAAATAATACAAATGTTCTCATCATACTTCAGCTAAAATAACATTTTTTTTTACTGTCCAATTATTACTAACAATTGAACATAATCGTAGTCACGGACATGACTGAAGGGTAAACCAATTTCAGTGTATTACTTGTGATCTTATTCTAATTCAATTCGGCCTTTGCATGTGGTTGATTTTTTTTCGAGTTTCGAACCCATTACCGCTTGCACAAGTGAAAATGGAGGCAACAGCTTTAGCTCTGAGCCACTCCGCATCAACGTTACCATTCCTTCAAAACACAATGCAACTCTTCTTTTTACAGTGTTGTCACATTTATCTCGGAAATTGGCCGACTAAACAAAAATTGTTACTCTTGCATAATGTCTTGTATCGGTCCCACAAACCTACCCTAGAATTTTTAAAACCTAGTTTTGACTCATCCTGTATATTATAAAGTTTTTATTTATCAATTATTGTGTACTGTTACTTGTATCAAGATTATCACAAGAAGTACATATAAAACAGGAAAGTTTGCTTGTACAGTATATTCAAAATATTTTCGGTTGCACTTCCAACTTAGTTTCCTAACTGACTTAGCCACTGCTTGCTTTGTAATGCAATGTACACTGCACATCCTAACCACAGATTAGCAAAAGTTTCTATTCTAACTCAAATAATGTGTATAGCTTTAAGGTTTGGGAAACACACTCAATCAATGGGCTGTACAAAGTTTTCGTTGTTATAAATGTGTAGGGGCTACGTAGTTGTACTAGTTAATCAGCTAACTAGAAAGAGAAGCAAACATAAATAGATTAAGATGAATGGAAAATAAATAAAAAACGAAGATGGGAGTACGCTGAAGAAAGCAGAAAGTAGATAACTGAAATCCGAACTAAAATAAAGTAGGCCTACATTGATTTGTTTTGATTATTTGAGGTCATGGTCCAACGATTCTGAAATAAAGTAGGTGAATGTAAACTAGAAAGGAACTAAGGCAGGAAGAGAAAGAAACAGAGATAAGAAAAGAAAAATAAATAGAATAAAGATAGAAACTAAAAAGGAAGAAAGAAAAATGAGACAGAATGGATGGAAGGAAAAAATAATGAATGAAGAAGGTAAGTAAGAAATAAACAAACTATGTACAGTCCTGTTATCTAAATGATGACATTCTTACTTTTTTTGGTTGTTAATGTTATTGCACCAAGAACCTCCTGCTGGCATCTAAATGATGACATTCGAGCAAACCCATAATAACCCACACATAACCCACAATACTCAAGGAACGCCTAATACATATATATTTTTTTATTAAAGTTAGAATTTTTAGATACCACGGATAAGCACAACATGTCCATTACACGTCCATTCAACAACCACTGGAATGTCTGTATATCAATTCAGGAAACTTCAATTAGATATAAAAATTAGGAGTTTTTTCCACATTACTGGATATTATATGGATATTACCCAAGAGGCAGCCTGAAAACAGCTTCTAAGGTTGATATTAACAATGGTCTCTTAACGAAGGAATTATCGGCAACGTTTGCGACTATCAAACAAGTTTAGAAATATATGAATAAATATATAAATAAATAAAATACTGTTAGGATTATTTGAACAAATCAAGCTGATTACTTCCTTTGTGAAACCCAATTAGGAAATGTTCATATTAGGGCCTTACTAATTTATTTGTAATCTTAGTAGATATTTACAAACATATACAGTAGCGCATTCGTTAGAAACCAGATTGACTATGAGGTTCGGAAGACTAGTTGAGTTGACGATTCAAGGTTGCTTCCCGGATTTTTTAAAAGAAACCCATCGGTCATCATATCCATTTGTTTCCCAAATAATGACCCGAAATTGTAGAAAAAGCTCCCACCCTTGAGTATTTAATAGATGTCTCGTGGGTTAACCTGAACATTCAATGAGCATATTGTGGACATGTTGTGAATATTAATAGATATCCACAATTTTTGACATGGACATCAAATGCATTTCCATTAGACGGCCCATGGATATTGTGTTTTAAGTGAGAAAATGTGTGCACAAAACATCAGCAGCTGGATGGTTTGTGTTGTGGCACTCATTACCATGATTTTAATATGAATTACCAGTTAGATAAAAAAATTCGTCTTGTGTAGTCCGGGAAATGACTGGTTTAACTACTAGCTGGAAAAGATTTCATGGCATCATATATATCACTTTTTACCCTATTTTTACACAGATTGAAAGATTATGAAGACAAGCACCTCAGGCAGTGAATACACTATTCCATCAGATACAGGTTAACTAATGGCGCGTGACGTGTTCTCATCCACATAAGGACACGCAATATCTGTATTTTATATTTTAATTGGTGGCTCTTGTCCAACCTATAATTTGTAACTTCTACCATGATTGGAGATGGCTTTATTCAATATAATAATATATGTTATGCATAGCACTTACAATATGTATAGGTTCGGGATGTATTGATACGAGTACAAATATTTTGTTTTATTTATGTAAATCTCAAAATCCAATAAAAACTTGTTAACATTTGTCAGTGCACAAATCACTTAATAAAATTAGTTGTGTCTGTCTATTTGTACACGTATAACGGCTGGAAAGATCCGAGATTACTATACTCGGCCATCGGCATCATAAACGATTGTGACAAGTTTTTTATTCACGCCAAGGAGGTTGGGTATTTCACTGATACTGTTCTCTGTATGTTTAGTAGTCATTAATGCACGAAAAATAATATACAGTAAAATGTTTAAATGATTGAAACAATTTCGACGGGAGATAAAACAGTATTTCACCACTACCACCGAGCGTTTCAACCCACCTGCAATTACAAACTAAATAAAAATGTCATGTCATCAAGTTGTTACAGAAAGCGTTATACACAATGACGTACTGACTGAAAGTATAGGCTAAGTTAAAAATATTAAAATTGAAATTTTTTCTTAACATATAAAGTCGTGCTGCTTTGTCTAGTGGATATGGTACCCATCCCCACAGTAATAAGAAATTCCACGTATACCATTGCCGAGATAACTGAGGATACCACTCATACCTGTAGGTGTTATGATGCCATTCCTCCCCATTCTTTCCCGGTGGTACTCACTCACTGCAAAATTACCACTTCCTCATAAAGTATCACCCGCACCATTCGCAGAGCTCTATTTGACCACTTCAGTTTTATAAATCTTGCCTTCCTCTCACTCCGCACCCCTGTTGATGAACTCAGTTCTGCTTCCTCGTAATCCTCTATCCACCAGTCCAAACCGTTTTGGCACATTGTCCACTCTTTCTTGCACGTAGTCAGGAATGCTTGCAATTTTTATGGATGCATCTCGAATAATTCTGATTTACCTGGAACATTGTAGATTACTATGGATGCGTCTTGAACTAACTTCATTTATCTCAACCATTCTAGACCACTACATTTTTAGACCAGGGATGGGAAACGAAACAGAAACACTGGAACGGTTTCTCTCTAGGAACGGAACAGTCATTTGAGTGCAAACCGTTTCGTTTCGAAACGGAACG
>KZ871512.1:11370-24010 GCA_003456935.1 Machilis hrabei | reverse complement strand
CCCCGATAACCCAGGAGTACAAACGTTCAGCTCTTAATTCGTACGGGAAATTCCCGCCGTAAATTTTGCTACATGGATTCACATGAAAGGAGTGAAGGCACCTAAATTTCGCTATTTTTGCCGGACTAAGCAATCCCGATAACCCCCGAGCACAAATTTTCAGCTCTTAATTCGTACGGGAATATTCCGTTGTAAATTTTGCTACATGAATTCACATGAAAGCAGTGAAGGCACGTAAATATCACTATTTTTCTTGGATTCAGCTATCCCGAGTTCAATTTTTCAGCTCTTAATTCCTTGTGGAAGTTCCCGCCATAAATTTTGCTAAATGGAGTAACATGAAAGGAGAGAAGGCACCTAAAGTTCACTATTTTTCCTGGACTCAGCGACCCCGATAACCCCCGAAAACAAACTTTCAACTCTTAATTCCCACTAGAAGTTCTCGCCGTAAATTTTGCTTCATGGATTCACATGAAAGGACTGAAGGCACCTAAATTTCACTTTTTTTGCCGCACTCAGCGACCCCGATTATCCCCGAGTAAACACTTTCAACTCTTAATTCCTGTGGGAAGTTCCCGCCATACATTTTGATACATGGATTCACATGAAAGGAGTGAAGGCACCTAAAGTTCACTATTTTTCCTGGACTCAGCGACCCCGATAACCCCGGAAAACAAACTTTCAACTCTTAATTCCCACTAGAAGTTCTCGCCGTAAATTTTGCTTCATGGATTCACATGAAAGGACTGAAGTCACCTAAATTTCACTTTTTTTGCCGCACTCAGCGACCCCGATTATCCCCGAGTAAACACTTTCAACTCTTAATTCTGTGGGAAGTTCCCGCCATACATTTTGATACATGGATTCACATGAAAGGAGTGAAGGCACGTAAATTTCACTATTTTTCCCGGACTCAGCGATCACGATAACCCCAGAGTACAAACTTTCAACTCTTAATTCTTACGGGAAGTTTCCGCCGTAAATTTTGCTACATAGATTTTACTACATGAATGCACATGAAAGGAGTGAAGGCACGTACATTCCACTATTTTTCCCGGACTCAGCAACCCCGATAACCCCCGAGTACAAACTTTCAGCTACTAATTCTTACGGTAAGTTCCCGTTGTAAATTTGGCAACATGGATTTTGCTACATGAATTCACATGAAAGGAGTAAAGGCACGTAAATTTCACTATTTTTCCCGGACTCACCAACCTAGATAACCCCCGAGTAAAAACTTTCAGGTCTTAATTCCTACGGGAAGTTCCCGCCCTAAATTTTACTACTTGGATTTATATGAAAGGAGTAAAAGCACCTAAATTTCACTATTTTTCCCGGACTCAGCTATTCTGATAACCCCCGAGTACAAACTTTCACCTCTTAATTCGTACGTGAAGTTGACTCCGTAAATTTAGCTACATGGAATCACATGAAAGAAGTGAAGGCACCTAAATTTCACTATTTTTCCCGGACTCAGGGACCCCGATTACCACCGAGTAAAAACTTTCAGCTCTTAATTCCTGTGGGAAGTTACCCCCATTCATTTTGATACATGGATTCACATGAAAGGAGTGAAGGCACGTAAATTTCACTATTTTTCCCGGACTCAGCGACTCCGATAACCCCCGAGTAAAAACTTTCAGGTCTTAATTCCTACGGGAAGTTCCCGCCCTAAATTTTGCTATATGGATTTATATGAAAGGAGTAAAAGCACCTAAATGTCACCCGGACTCAGCGACTCCGATAACCCTCGAGTACAAACTATCAACTCTTAATTCCTACGGGAAGTTTCCACCGTAAATTTTGCTACATGGATTTTGCTACATGAATTCACATGAAAGGAATGAAGGCACGCAAATTTTACTATTTTTCCCGGACTCAGTGGCCCCGATTTCCCCCGAGTACAAACTTTCAGCTCCTAATTCCTACGGGAAGTTCCCGTTGTAAATTTGGTTACATGGATTTTGCTACATGAATTCACATGAAAGGAGTAAAGGCACGTAAATTTCACTATTTTTCCCGGTCTCACCAACTTTGATAACCCCCGAGTACAAACTTTCAGCTCCTAAATCCTACGGGAAGTTCCCATTGTAAAGTTTGCTTTTTGGATTTTGCTACATGAATTCTCATGAAAGGCGTGAAGGCACGTAAATTTCACTATTTTTTCCCGGACTCAGCGACCAGATAAGCCCTGAGTACAAATTTTCAGCTCTTAAATCCTCCGGGAAGTTCTTAAACTAAGCGTGACAGACGGATGGACGGACGGACGGACGGACGGACACTAGGGAATTATATATGGATGAGACGTAGTAGCTGAAATATGATCTGCCATAGATAACATTGAATTTTACAGAATCGGATCACTTGCTTCGGAATTTCATCAAATAAGACACATTATTTTTAAATATAAACATTCAGCATGATATACGTACGTTATAAATATGGACATGACTCTCTATGTAAGAAGAATGACTCTTGAGATATCAACTTTTATCACACTTTATATTTTATTCAGAATTGTTTAAATACCATTTTTTTACCAAATACGTTAATGCATTTCAAGTTACCTTGTATTTCCGCGTGTTTGTGTTTGAGTAACCAAAGTCTAATTTATTTGTTGACTAAAATGCCATGGCTTTCGTACCGAACTAAATGTACGGTTCCACTAAATACAAATCCCATTAAAAGCTTTTCACAACAAAGACTAAACAGATCGTACAAATACTGCTTTTAGACTTATTTAAGTTTTTGATTCTCTGATCTTTGATTACATCAAATATTAGCATCGTCAACAACGAAAAGCTTTTATGGTTTACGCTCCATTTTTGAAGTTTATTTAAGCTTAACAGAAAATAAGCTTCAACGCTTTTAAGTAGTGCCTCACCTCTTAAAATGTATTTTCGTTCACCTACAGATACGAGGATAGTGGGTAGACGCTAATGCTAACTTGGTTACCTATAATGAAAGGCTTTCAGTCTAGAAGCAAATTAGTATTGGGGGTTACGAAAATAGTGTCAATAGAGGTTTATTTTTAGCTTTCCAATGAACTCTTGTAAGCCAAAAATTAAAACTTGTAGTACAACTAAATAAAGCGAAAAGTGTGTTTAAATCAAGACAGAATCAGTTTGTTCACGATAAACGTATACACTGTTTGGTTTTAAAAATAAAAAGGACAAAATTAAGGATAGCAAGACATAACAACTTGGTTTACTTGACAAGGAAATATTCCGAAGCATGAGTTGCTCATTTTCATCAAACGCTGTTGTTGAATAACCAACTAATTAAGATGAAAAAAATGGCCTAAACATTCGTGCCTGATCCCATATTCAACCCTAGTGGANGTTAAAAATTAAGAGGAGACTAATTTGAGCATAAAAAGCAGGTTTTAACTGAATGGTTTGACTTTAAGAATAAACTTAAAGTATTGATTTATGAGAACACATTTGTTTTCTCCTAATTTTACCGACATGTTGGCTTAATGGTAGAGTGCTCGACTCCTGATCGGGAGGTCCCGGGTTCAAATCCTGAATCTGACTCCTAGCCCTGAGTATAAAGGGTTATCCTGCGAGTGTGCCTGTGAAGAACTCCACACTAAGGTATGATCGTAGGCATCTTCTTGGAGGGACATTAAAAGCGGGGTCCCATCGATAATTGTTCGATGTAAAAAACCCACCACCGGCTATGTGTCGTGTGAGTGGCAACATTCAATCATCCTAAAGCGTCATTATGACGAGATAAGGTCTCCATTAGACCATCGCAATCAAAACCGTGGGACCCGAGTGGTTGCGGGTTCGAATCCCGCGTAGGGCATGGACATTTGTGATGTCCATTCATAGTCATTAATCATAACAAGAATTGCTTACCGTCCTAAAATTACCCATCAGGTGTCGATAGGACGTTGAACACCACATAGAATTGCGGTGACTAATTGTATAGCCTTCCTTAAAAAGATGTTTAAGTCGTTAATAAATATATATTCTTGTTTAAACACATTATTATTAATTGATTCCAATGTCTGAACTATACTTTAATTGTGATCTGAATTATATTCACTAATTGTTTACACTCAATGAGTGAATCTTCTTTGCAGGACATACTCTCTGACTGGACACAAGTACTGTGACTTTTTTTTATTATTTGTGGGACGAGAAGCTTAGAACCAGGGTTCGTTGAAAATCAGAGAAGGACACTGAATAATGTAAAGTAAAGTAAAGTTTTATAAATCCTGTGAGTTTGCATTTCCAGGATTTGGAAGATATTCCGTTAGATAGCGTTTAATTTCATAAAATTTTGAGTGAATCTACTGTAAAAGACATTCTTTTATTTGCCCAATGATAAGGATACATTTAATATGAGGTGACCTTTGATTTTTGAAGCATTAGTGACTAGATACTAATACAAAAAATTGTTGGACATTAAAACTTAAAATGTTATCTCAAAATTACAGATATTTTTATTTTCAGTGCGTTGGAATTGAATGCAATAAAACACAACGCCTCATTTGTGAAATACCATTCCACCGATGACAAGTTGAAAATATAAAGGTGTGTTGTTGGGTCCAAAGGATAGTTGGCTTGTAAAGTCCCATATAAATGTATGTACAGGGAGCAATTACTTTTAATCACAATTAAAAGGAGAGTATTTTTGTGCGTCTAATTGAAAACAATTCGACCTACTTTCATAATAAGGAAGTAATTGACACTGAACTAGTAAAAGATGAATTATGTGTTCGAAGTTATCCATGTTGTACCACATATGCAAGTAATGAAAGAAATTGCAAAACAATGACAAAATAATTATTTCTGCTTAAGATAACAAGGTATAAAAGTTAAATTGTTAATAAATTTGTGTATATAAATTGGTTCGATAATTAACGTTTCTATGTTTAATTTAATTTTAAACAACCTACCGGTTTGTGTAACTACACGTTTCTTTTATTTTCGTGACAAAGATAATTATTCCAACAAAGCAAATTGTTGTGAAAACGATTAAGTAGTTATCATTTAGAAATGTTTTATTTAATTATTAATTTTTTAAGGAATAGTGACTTTGTAGCTTTCTGACATACATGTCGATATTTCAATTCCTGTTTTTACATTAACTGTTGTAGATTAGTAGTAGGGGGGCCTAAACAGAAATAGTAGTTAAATTCGTGATTCTCATATTTCCTAAATTTGCTGGTCTCATCTAACGAATTCATTATATAATCATTAACGTGTTGCATTATTTTCGATTACTTCAACACGCATTTGCAGTCAGAATGTAATTATGTCATTCTATCTGTTCGACGAAAACTTTCGAACGCGTGAATCGATTTCTTTTCGATTTCGTCTAATGTTAGCCGTGATTGTGTTTAACATCTTGAATTAAAATTGCAACCATTTTGTAGAAGTTTTGAAAACAGACATTGTCTTACACTTATACCGTTTTTAAATAACAATGTTTAATGGTTTACAAGATTTAGTTGTTCAGGTCAATCATTTTCTTCTGGTTACAAAATTACATAATTTCTTTGAAATATTAAATTTAAATATATCTTTAGCAAATAACAGCAAATGTTCACAAAATACAGATATCAATGAAAATTTGATGGATTTAAAATTGTAGTTACCTGAAATATAATTGGCTGCCATGTTTTTAAAATTTGAAGTTAGCCGTTTTTAATATAATAGGCCATATAGAAATAAAAATAATATTTTGAATTTCTCCATCCACCATCTTAAACAAAATGGCATCCATTTTTTATATTTTCGAATGATCCATTGTTTTTGAAGTTATAACAGATTTCAGTAGAATATTTTCGTTTTGATATAGGTTTGCATGTGCTGCAAAATCCAAATGTCAATTTCACATGAAAAAAAAATCCGTATTTAGAAAAAATTGAATTGGTTATATCCTCCGTGATATTTACTAGATTTGCACAGAATTTGTAGAATCTCTACAGATTGGAATATTTTACAAGATTATTTTGTCAATTTTTAGTTTTGGAAAATGCAATAACAGCTTTTAAAATTTTAGAATTTACATCATCCTCTGTAACCTCCTTCCGAATTTAAAGGTTTTCGCTAGATGAGTATTTTATTGAAATTGTTTAATATTGTTCATAATAGATTCAGTAGGCGGTACTAAATAGGAGAAGCTAAAAGGATGATTGCTGCCACTGTACATCTGCCTCATAGAAAGGTTGGCATGTACGGTGGAAGTTATGAAGTAAATACCCCATTTTGTCTCGTTCCACGTGTTTGGATTACGTCTATTGACAGTATACTTAATTTTAGTTTAATTTTCTTGTTATTAAATTTAGTTGTATTGTTTGTGGTGTTGTCTGCAGTTTAAAGAATCAGTATAATAAGAAATGTAACTTTACCATATAATTATACATATTTTAAATTGTAAGGAAATATAAATTTAACATATACACATTGAAACAGTAAATAATGAGTTCTAAAACATCAAATTTAGCCAGTTCTGTACCTCAATGCAATCTAGAAGCGCCAGGGTTTCGACTGTACGATGAAATATTATATATTTGCAATACAAAAATTAGGGGACCATGATTTATCTGCAAAATAATAATGTAGAAAAAAATTATTACAAGGGGCCTTACAGCTGAGGGGTCACCGATTACAATCAGTTTCTTTGGGTGAAAGTAGAGCCAAAATAAGGAAATAAATGTCATGGCTTTTGATCTAATGCGCCCTATTTTCGGAGATATTGGGCTTCCAAAAATTCAAGGAATCCGTAGTGTACGATATAAGCCACTGTTGCGAGCTGCACGTTGGGTACGTGAGTAGACTATTTGACTACCACGCCGTATACCCGGGTTCGATGTTGTTGTTTCTCCTAATTTTTTTTATAAAATCCATGTGTTTTGATGTGCAAATAATGATTTTCTTTAATAATTTAAATAATCCATCAAACCGTAGTCTTTATGAAAACAATTAATATTTGTTTAGAATGCATTCATATTTGAAAATTATAATTGTTTTCATATAGACTAAGCTTTGATGGATTTTTTACATTAATAAAGAAAATCATTACTTGCACTTCAAAACATATGGATTTAATAAAAAGAATCAGGGCAACAACAGTATCGAACCCGGGTCTACAACGTGGCAGTCAAACTGTCTAATCACTCACCCCATTTTTTTTGTTTGTTTTACTATTCTTTATTCTGAGCCTTGTTCTTGTTTCTATTTCTTTATTTCTCAATCATTCTCACATATTCTTGACATCACACACATCCATGCCTTACGCGGGATTCGAGCCGACAACCTCTGGATCCAGAGTTAGGTACTCTAACCACTCGGCCACGGAGGTCGGCCCCCAACGTACTGCTCACAACAGAATTGCTTACTTCATAGCTTATACGGTACACTACGCATTATTTGAATTTTGAGGAGCCCGATAACTCCGAAAATAGGGCGCATTAGATAAAAAAACATTATTTAGGTTCTACTTTCATCCCCCAAAAGCTGATTGAAATCTGTGTCTCTTCTGGACAGTATTCCACTTTAGTACAGATAATTTTCTATTCGGTACCTAACTGATTTAATTGTATTTGAAATATTAAATAAGACATCCACTGTATAGGTTATGTAAATGTGGTGCATATTATATGTCTCAAGTCGATGCAGTTTGGCAGTCACACTAAAACTTATAAATGAAAGGAAACATTGCTAGTAAACCTCTGAGTGTAATATTTCAGTTCTTTAGGCATAGTTTAGTTGAAGTCTGAATTTGTGACCGAAAAGAGGTTGCTTGATAGTATTTTGTGCATAATGGCTTAATGGTAAAATTAGTATGATCTAGAAACGGTTCTACAATCAACCGATAAAATGGTCGAAATCTCTCAATTTAAAATGTAAGCCAGCTTAATGTTACAACGTTCAGCAATGCATATTTATTTTCTTGTTAACTACTTTTTTTTTTTTAGTGTTACTGCACCGGGAACCGCCTGCCGGCATTACTTCCGGTGCCTTATACTAACGTTTATGGCCACTTTTTGTTCAGACGTTACGTGCACACATTTAAGACAACACAAGTGAGTGCTCGGACGTATGCCAACACAAGTGTTCACACTTAGGACAGCACAAGCAAGACACCCATGCCCTAGCCAGGAATCGAACCTGGGACCTCCGGCGTGCAATGCCACGGGACTAACCACTAGGCTACCGGGGCCGACTTCTTGTTAACTACTGATAACTTTACTTCTTCAGTTATGGGGTTACTATGCCTTTTTAAAAAACAAAATGGCACCGTAATACCCCAATTATCATTAAGAAAGTACACTAAAAATATATATACTTGGTTCTATGCATATTCTATGCTACTGTCACATTAACGGTGATATTTCTCACACTGAATAATTATGTAGTAAGACAATCATCATCACATTCGTTAATCATATTAACAATAACAATCACTTCTCAAGAACTTAAGTAACATATATTTTGAATACATACAGTTTCGAAACCTTTCTGTTCCATCTTCAGTGTTTGTTTAATTACAAAGATCTTCAATTACACGAGTGGCAGTCAAATGAAAAGGCGCGGACGGTTGCAGCGGAGAAACCCGGATTGTGTCTGTACAATAGAGGGATAAAAGGATTATTTAATAGTGGTGCCCCAGCCCACACCACTTGACGTAGTGGCATAATGGTCAACCAAACTGACCACCTGCAGCATTTTGTTGGTTGGTGTATGAGTCATCATGCAAATGTGTATCGTTAACATCCGGTCACGTGATTTTGAGTAGGGGACGCGCATAAGAGGCTCGTCTGTCGTGCTTTCGTCCAGTATACGGTAATAGCGTAGTCATGGCGTTTCAATTAGAAAATTCCACTGTGGAAGAACAGTGGAGTGTGTGATAAGATTCCTAACTGCAGAAGGTAACATTGTTGTTACATGACAATTCCGGACTACACGTTTCACATAAGACGAATGCTTTTCTCGATAAATTCGGTTGGGAAGTACTAGAACATCCACCCTATAGCCCAAACCTATCCCCGTGTGACTTTAATTTGTTTGGCCTCCTAAACAAACACCTGAAAGGTCGTAGGTTCACTTTGGACAACGACGTTGCTGTCACAGCCCAAGGACTTTTATATAACGCCTTCCTCAACAATGGAATAGCTACCTTCAAGCCCAGGGCGCTTTCTTTTAAGGTAGGAATAATATTTCAACATCTGAACCTCACGGCACCTTTTCATTTGACTGCTGTCATAATGTTCAATGTTACAGTTAAACATAGAAGCCCTTTTTTGTCTGCTTTTAGAATATTCGAGTAAATTTTGGAAAATGTCATGGCGTCCGTTAATCTATTCATATTAATAGGATGTCGGAACACAGACCTACTCGATCATTTGAACACTGACTTTCCTGGCAGCAAAATTATTGACATAGAAAAACATTATCACAAAAGATTTACCAAAGAACAGTGTGCCATCATCCAAGAGCCTAATAACACGAACAGAGTAACGGAGGACGCCATGACATTTCTCAACATTTACTCTAATATTCTAAAAGCAGACAAAAAATGGCGTCTACGTTTAACTGTAATATTGAAAATTATAATTGAATATTTTTGTGAACAAACAAACACTGAAGACAAAACACAAAGGTTCTGAAACTGTTACCAAATTTCTAGAGAAATTATTATTTGTTGTGAATAATTATGTATTTCAAATAGGCGTTCGTGTATTTGCTTCAATCATTCGTAGCGACGATAACCGACTACGGTGTATAAATTTATGGCAAAACTATTATTCTCCGGGGACGAACACGTACATATATAGAGCGCATGAGTCAACTCACTCTGTCGGTCAAATAAAGAAACAGCAGTATTATCCAGTCCTGGATGTGTTCTATCCTGCACCACTAGTATGTATTCTTCAGCCGAGAAAAACGTTAACACGCTTACAATATACTTGCAGCAAGCATAATATCCTCGGCGTCAGGAGGAACATAATCTATGGCTAGATCCTAGCATATTCTACTTCATTAAAGTAAACGTTTTTAAGAGTGTATTCAATTCATTACACCGAAATATTACAACGTGAACTGCTTCAAGGACCTTGGTACTCCGTTCACTGGTTGCTGTAGTGACATAAACACACATGCTATTTTATATGGAGAGCGTAGTAGTAAAAAAAAAGTGCTAATCTTTGGTCGAAAGTTTAACAATGGGCCTAAGTTAATTTTTTCACTTTTCAGCTAAATAATTTAATTTATTTGTATTGTTTCTTGGCTTACCAAACAAAGCTTGAAAAAACGTATTAAGCTTTGTATGTAAGCTAATGAGTGTACAGTATTACAAACACCGTCATCAAAGAGAATATGCACACTGAAAAGTAACAAGGCTTAGATTCCCTATTCATTGTTGTTTTATGCAGTGTCTATAATGTAATAAAACCTTTATTGTCCATGTCTTTAAAATTGAACTTTGACGTCCTAGGTACAAAATTAGTGTAAATAAACGTCCTATTTAGTTACGTAAAAATGAACGTTAAGTGTAGCTTCATAATTGTATGTATATTTTCTCGTATTTTTAATAGGCGCATTTCTGTCCTCTTTGAAAAGCCAGGGAGACGTCATGTGATGCTAATGGTCACAATTTGGAGACACTATATATTTTCCAGTCCTCAGAAAATGTTGAAGGGCCTCTTTAGTGGAATCAAAGTATGAAACAGCTTTTGAACTGCGCAAGTCCTAAAACGATGTACAGTTGACAAGACCAATCGTAAACATGTAGTTAGTTCAAGAGGCATCCCAAGCAGAACCGCAGAGAAACGAAACCGAATACCAAAAAGCGACCAATTATTACCATTCACATTATTAAAAGTTTCTATCCTATTCTGGACAATAACTTCTCAAAGTGAAGCAAGAAACTACAACAAAGTTTACTAGAATAATAAATATTATATTTGTATGGAAACTTGAGAGGTTTGATTATGATTCACATTGTTAAAGAAATGTAACGTCTATTCCTACTTTTCAGTATATTTATTAGCCGTAATATATATTTAGACTCTGTGCCTTCATTGGTTTATGAGTGTAAACTTAAATCATATTAACCAACTTAAAAACATTACAAATACATTTCCAAGATGTTATTCCTAAACAGTTTTCAAAGATGATTCAATAAATGTAACTAGTAACTCTCAATAGCGTCGATTCAACTCGGAATAACTCCCTGAATTTCAAGACAAAATCGTTTAAACAAAATTATATTTATTAAAATTAATGACGGTGTACGATCATAAATAATAAAATTGGTTAAATAACTTTTATTTTAACCAATTTTATTATTTATGATCGTACACCGTCATTAATTTTAATAATTATATAACGATCAAGAACTTAAACATGAACATTATATTTACTTTCAATGAATGAAGTCAAACAAATAATAAAAAAAGTGCTGGGAGGCGCTATTCCCAAACTGCAATTTAATTGACGTTCCTCGCCTCTATAGTAATTCAAAATTTTATTTATATGTCTAATTTTTATTGAAATCGGTTATTACAATCGGTTTGTCTCAAAATTGTAAGCTTGTCTGGCCCAAGTGCGTACAATTAATCTCCTCCAAACAGAAAAATTGTGTGCTAATTTTACGCGCCCTGAATTTGAAATGTTTAAATGGGCCAGGACAAAATAACATCAGCCTGACCCAAACATGAACAATTTTTAATACAATTATTAAAAATTGTTCAGATTTGGGTCAGACTGGCCCAATTGAACGCTAATCGTATGACGCACAGTAGGCAAATATCCCCAAAACCTGGCCAAAAGTCGTAAAAATGCATTGCCATGAACTTTTATACTGTCGGTGATTTCAAAGAGGACTAAATTCTGCGTTGAATGCCGTTAAAAACGTGAGTTCATTGAGAACTTGCCTTTAACTTTTGTCTAACAAGTGTCGCTCTCGAAGCTGGTATTTCAGAACGCATACTATTGTGCGTAACTTGGACAAACGAGTATCTGGCAAAATTAATCCTGTTCCTGGAGGTAGGTACTATATTACTTATAATTATTAGTTAATAATTTGTGATTTGTTCGTGTTCAACCTGCTTTTAAACATTTGTAATATTTCAGTATTAATATTATTACAGCTTTATGTTTACGTGGTGTGAATGTTAAGAATCCCATGAGATCCCATTGTCTTTCTTTTTTAAAATTATCAATTATACTATACTCTTATGAAGTTTTCAACTTTTAGCTGCGAACAGGCCCGCCGAGAGGGGGAGAACAAAGGGGGAAATTGCACAGGGGCCCGTACAGTAATAGGGGCCCGCAACAGGCCCGTATTACTGTACGGAACCCATTTAATATTTTTTCTATATTGAAATTCAAGTTTTTTTTATATTATTAATTTATGGTTGACAATGAATTTACACAAATAAAGAGAGAAAAACTTTATATTTATTTTAATTTTATTCCCAGTTTAAGTATGAGAATTGACTTTTGCGATGGGGAAGCGACAAGGTTCACCACAGTCAAGCCATGCCACGTCCCCTTGGCTCTACCCGTCATTCTGACCCACAGACAAGGTCTCCCAACGACAAGGTGGACCACCGATCGTTCCCGACAAGGTTCACCACCTTCACACTATGCCACTTTTATGAAGTGGGACGGAATGT
>KZ871511.1:46432-59693 GCA_003456935.1 Machilis hrabei | reverse complement strand
TTTGCGTTTTAAGCGAAACGAAATTTCGCGCTACGCTTCGTTTGGATATGACAGAATCGATGCTGCTACTGTAGCTTCAACGAAACTTTAGCTGTATTGACAAACACAATGTTTAGTTTCCAGATTATCATAATATTTAAAAAATGTTAAACCTTCAACCAAACTTCACAGCAATTGTTCAGAACCAACCTGTGTGGTTTAGGGGCTAGCTTACCTTGATCTAGATATGGGGCTGTGGGTTCGAGTCCCACGTCATGCATGGATGTTCAGTCATCTTTATAAATCACATTAATCATTATTCATCGTTGTTAAGTGACCCATTAGGCGTCAATACGATGTTAAACATCACATAATCGTCATCATCCTTGGACAGTAACCATTACATGATTGTTATCTGCCTTACACAACATTTCAACCTAAAACCTGGCTAGATCTCCAGACCAGCAATACAGTATCATTAATTTTTAAAGTCCTAGAATGTATGTGTGCTTATAGTATTCGTATTTAGTATGAGCAATTTTGGCTTCAATTACTCGAAATACAGTGCACAAGGTGAAAGACTGCGCACGTTTTCCATAGCAACAAAAATCCAAAATGGCGGAAATTTTAAAATTGAAGTAGTGAATCAAATGTTTTGGGCCAAAATAAACTTTTTTGTGATATGACTTTTTCCCGCACAATGCACCGTTTGGAAGATATTGTGATGTCACGTGACAAAAAAAAATGTCGGATTTCCTATTTTTTTCTGTAGGTTTCATACCAAGCTGAACAACATTTAACATTTGTCTCTAGGTCTTCTGCATCATGGCTAGAANTAGTGTCAGTCAGTCACTCACTCACTCACTCACTTACAATCAGCTATAGGTATACATGTATATTAGATTATAATGTTCCCAGTTTGAAACACAAGAGAAATTACAAAATCATGGAAAACTGACAGCTCATTCTTACACGTACAATTTAAAATAGTAGGTATTAATTCACCTCAATCGTTCAACCACCTACGTTCTCAATCGGCAGTAGGACAGACATTTTAGAAAATTATTTTGACCTAAGGTTGGAATNCCAGCACAGGACGCATGGTCTGAGGTCGGATCGGGTTTAGTTATATAACGTGCAAGACTCGTAAATGTAAAATGTCCTATACTTTATATTCGTCAGCTCACTTTTATTTCTCCATGCCCTGTCATCATTAAACCCCTAACTAATTATCACACCACAGATGAGGATGACATTAGTTTGTATACGCTTTAGTTATTTGTTGAAACCACCCTTACTATCAGCCTACAACGTAGTAATAGGCTGCAGTATATACATACTTTCTATTGCTTCGTTACTGCCGCACGGTCACTTAGTAGTCGGGTGCCCCAGTGGTACTATACAGGGTGGTCTACATAAAGCGTTACGAATTTTTATCGCGGAAACAAAGCAGTATGAAATAAAATGTGTAGACAATACTGTTAGGTTTGAAGGGGGACATATTGTAGCAATTATTGTTATTGTTTGGGTGAACATTTTCAAGGTTAATTGAAGGTCACCTTTATTTTTTAAACAGAAACACATCTTTCTGTTGAATGCATCTGATCCTACGCTTAAAAACAAACAACTTTTGTACCAAAAACATTTTTATACTGTTTCAATTTACCAAGATAGCTTTAAGATAATGAAAACTAAAACTCGTAACGTCATTTTGTACTTCACAATATTACAAGCATGCAAATAAACTAAATGTAGTTCGCGATATGTTTTTGTAGTCGCAGTTATTTACAATTTCACAACATTTTGTTAGATAATAATGTTTTAGGCATTTTGTTTAAACGTAGAATACGATGCTTTACAATTGACGGTGGTTTTCTCCTGAATAGGGAGGTGATTGGGGTCCCTTACAGGTTAAACAACCTCCCTCCCACCCTCCATTGTAAATATTACAATCGTAATATTGTCAAGTACAAAACAACGTTACGAGTACTCAATGGTATAACGCTACCTAATATTTCGATGAAAGCCTCTCTACCCAGGTTGATACCCATCACACCTCGCGTATTTACCTATTATTTCTCGGATGCTTCGCACCCTCGAATTAATACGTAAAAACGCTCGTGATTTTATATACGTCGCTTCACTCCGTCGATTTACAATTGTGACGGAGCTAAGCGACGTCTAATTTATTAGCGATTTTACGTATTAACCCAAGGTTTAATAAGTAAAACAGCGAATTATGATAAATATTGTTACAAAACTATTACGACACCAACAAACTAACAAAGCCGACCTAATTGGGATAGTGGTTAGCACAGCCGCCCTAGAACGAGAAGTTGCGAGTTCGAATCCCGAATAAGACATGGATGTTTGTGCCGTCTTGGTTGTTAAGTTCACCTTCATTAATCAGAATAAACATTGTTTCATCGTCCCTAATGCCCCATTGTGTGTCGTCGGGACGTCAAACAGCACATATCATCATCGCAAACTAAAAAAATCTACGCAGGGGAAAAATAGGTCACAAACTGAAGTAGGTGCTCATCACAAAACACCAAGCATTAGCCATTAAACAATAATACATTATTTTTCACTATTTAATTACTGCAACATAAAAAAATCACCAGATTAAAATTATTTATACGCTAAATATTCGGCGTCAGTCTCCCTTGTGTGAGGAACATTGCCACGTCTGTCTAACATTACAAGTACACTCCCTACAGAATAATGCATACACATCAATTTTGGTACTCACCTAATCCTTCAAAAACATTCATTCTAACTGTCATCACACGCACAAACACACCCTCACCTCACTACTGTACAGTGTGGGACTTTGATGGCTTCCATAGCCGATTAAGAACCAGTTAGAAAGAAAAGACGTGCCTGTATCTGACAGCCTAGTGGTAAAGACGTCGGCATTATGTTCGCTGAATTCTGGGTTCAAATCCCGGACGGAATATTGGTTAAGGGTAATAATTTATTTAGTATGATATATCTGTATTAAATAAAATGTTTCTAATAACATTTATGTTATGCAAACAGAACTTTACGTTTTATTTATTTTACCAAAGAAATTTTAGCAACAGCAGGAGCAAGAAAATAAATTACCTTGAAAAAGCAAAAAAAAAAAATTATTTTTGTTCTTTATTTATGAAATCAACTTTGTTTCAGTGCAATAAACAGTTGCCAGCATGTGTTGAAGTGACATAAAGTCAAACGTCGAAACCGCTCCCTGGAAGGCAGGCTTATAGGGAGCTTGCTGATATTATTAGATGGTTGTGCATTGCAGTCCAGGTTCAAGATAAGCTCTAAACACTTTTATTGTTGCAATTAATGCATTTTCATTGAAAGGTCGGGGCTCGAACCACGGACTCTAGCTGCCCACTTAGCAAGCAAAACATTTCCCTCTGAGCTACGGGCACTCCACTGTCGGGTTAATATTGCACTGTGTAGTTACTGTTAGTATGAACACGGTGTTGCCAATTCGTCACTTTGTTTTTAGGCGTCTGGAGCCTAAACGGAGCCTCCAATCAAAAAATTGTTTCTCTTTAATTTCGACTGATATTAGCCAAAGGAACACGACTGGCCGTGGTAGATTATTGACTGCCTGTTTTTTCCTCGTGGAGGGTGTGCGTAGTTGTAAGGATAGGCTCACTAACTTTCCAGCACGGAAGCCATCANAGTCCCACACTGTACAAGAAACTGCAACATAAAACCAATAATTTACCAATCCTGAGAAAAGCCACTTCTCCACANAAGAAAAAAATTACAATATAATGCCTCCATTTCTAATCGTAAAATATAATACACCCAAGACAAACGATCGAATTACTCCTTCAATCCCAACGAAGTAACGAACAACAAACATTTCTTCAAACTGAAGTATCCGCCAATAGTGTACCTCATTCTATCACCCAATAGAATGACAGAAGAAATTAGCTAGGCTACCTCGAATTAATACGTAAAAACATGATGTTTGATAGGTATCACCCCGGTTAAAGAGTGCTTTCATCGAAATTACATCACGTAGCGTTATACATGGGGGTCCGCCCTTTTATGTTGTTAAAATGAATATAAACTCGTTCGAGGGCTTACTCTCAAATAACAGCGACNCAGATTTGCTATAGAACCTCAGGGCCCCTCGATTCGATGTTAAACGCAACCCGCGTCGCTGTTATTTGAGAGTAAGCCCTCGACCGAGTTTGTATTACTACTTATCTTAAAGCTATCTTGGTAATTAGAAAACACGATTTTATACGTTTGTTAGCGGATAATCTATGAAATCTAAAGAAAATGTGGTATATTTTNTTAACAGCTGAAACCAGTATTAAAGGCCCATTCAGTTTGTATCCGGTCAGTCCACAAGTTCGTTGGTATTGAATACGCAGACATGTTTGTCACTATCAGTTTCAAAGATACTCAGTTTAGCTTGTGGAAATGTATTTGGTAACCTACAGGAGACAGGAAAGTTCTGGGTGCCGCATGAGCTATCGCAAGTCAATATTCAAGATCAAAAAACCATCTACATATTATTTTATTTTAACCCGTTATGCACAAGAGCTGTTCGGTAGTTGTCGCCGAGGGGAGCGGACGTGTCTGTCGTCTCTGTAACGTTGACCGATGGGCGTGGTACCGGTCCGCAACTAATTCTATGTAACATACAACGGAAAGTCAAATAACTCATTCTACGATGTGTACTAGTGATCGGTAATCGAATTCCTAATCTATATTCAGATAGACTGGGATTGCGTATCGGGAGTGATTTATTGTCAATACAATGGGAAGTGTTGACAAAAGTTGGATTACTTCACAGCGAAAAGGTAAATGAAAACTTTCCTAATTAAACATTATTGCAATGGGTCGCGAGGACTTGAATGAACTTATCAGTGTTATTTAAATAAATAGAAATAGGTTTAGACAATCATACCATACATCAGATGCATATCCACATGTTCTATAAATACGTAGATAATAAAATAAGTCCTAATGCATGGAATCAGCACAACCTCGTGGTTGCCACGAGTGACGAAATGGTCGCGTTTATGACGAGTCGAGTGCTGATTCATTGCCTGTTTACGCAATTGACAGATGAGTTCACGATTATGTACTTGTAATTTCAGGGTAAAATAACAATAATAATTATGATGCCGAAGCGAGGATCTGCNATATTGTAAAATCAATGTAAAGAATTTCGGAAAAAATAAAGTCGTTGTCATGAAAACGAAGATAAAAAAAACACACAAGCCAACTGACGGGACTCCGGACCCAGCTAGCCTCTATGGGGTATGTCTCTGAATGCAATGTAAACAGTACTAACTGGCCGAAGAGGCTTAAGTGCCTGTAGCAGCCGTTGCACCTATCAAAGGTGTAACAATACTTGTTTGTTTGTTGCACAAGAGCCGTTTCTTGACTACATCATGAGAGATAACGAAACATGTATAGGCCTACACTATCACGATGTACTAAGAAAAATACAGTGGAAAGGCATGGACAAAAAGCTCAAACCAGCAGTTTGTGGTCATATGGTTCTGAAAAGTTTGGTCCAATGAAGACCTGACATCCACATTGTAAAGATTTCTCGTGATGCTTTTACTAACTAGATANATAGGTGGTTTAATATACGTATATCGATGGGTCCCTACTTTTAACGTCCGCCAATAAGACACATAAGATCATTACTAACTTTGGTGTACCTAATGATAGTCTTTTATACTTAGGGCAATGAGTCTTCCCGGGGTTTAGTCGAGGAACCTTCCGATTAAGAGGCGAGCACTCTGATCACTAAGACAACCTTTGGTTTTTTTAATGTAATACATTATTTGCATATACTGTATACACAGAGTCTGGCAATATGTTTGGGAAGAGTTCNATTGATTAAAATAATAATACAACAAATAAGAAGTTTACAAATTATTTTTAAGCTACTCCGGCTTACGGATGGAGTTAACAGTATGCTGTCATAGCCTATGAATAGTTGCAGGTTTTACAGTGCTTTGTAAATGCAATCACTTCAGATAAAATGCACTTATCCAACATTAACAGATGTTTCAGCACGTCTTTGTATTTGATGCCGAACACTAATAAAAGCACAACCACCATTCTAAACTGTCTGACAGCAAGTTACCTTATGCTGTGCTTTTTGAGATTGTTTGCTTTTAAAGTTTAATTTTATTAAAATATTATGTAAAGATGTTTCCACATATCGGCTCTTATTGTGTTCAGTACCAGACATGCGGTGTGAGTATCATTTTGCCAAGATATTGATGAGCAATCATGGTAAAACATAGTGTAGCCAAAACATGAATGAACTACCCTCGTATGTATTGATACAAGTCTCAAGCACCGCAAGAATATAAATTACAAACAATATATAATTTTCATCCCCTTGCTGCAACTATCTTGTCATGAACATTTACATTACTTACAGGCTGTATTTCCGACACATGTTTTATAATAATGGTGATATATTGTGTTAAACGTCTTACCGAAAGTAGATGCGTAATTTGAGAACACAGAACAATGCTTATTTTGAGAAATGGAGATGAATGGACATCATAAACAGGGTTGGTTTACATCGAACACTTATCGATGGAACCCCACTTTTAACGTTCCTCCCGGAAGACGCCTACAACCATACCTTAGTGTGGAGTACTTCACAGGCAGACTCGTAGGCTAACCCTTTATAATCAGGGCTAGGAGTCAGCCCCGGGATTTTAACACGGGATTTTCCTATTAGAAGACGAACACTATACCAGAAAGCGAACCTTTTGGCTTTAGAGATTGAAAATATGCAATACAGCAATTACATTTTGTGTTTCAAACCTATTTTCACCACGCGACTAACTGGGTTCTTACAAATAACAATGGAATATNTAAATGAGCGAAGCCAAAATTTTCTGGAAACAAAAATCGTAATTAGTCCTTTGGGATTGTTTCCAACCAGCATAAAAACGGAGTTTTGTATAAATAAACGACCAGTCTGAAATGATATTTTTTTAATTAAAAATATGTAAACATTTTCGTTTTAGTTAGATGATTGTAAAGATACTATGTGGTGTTTAAAGTCATATCGACACCTGATGGGTCATTTAATGACGTTGAACAATGTTTACTTTGATTAATTAGAATGAATGAAAAATCACAAATATCTATGCCTTAAGCGGGATTCGAACCCACAATCTCCGATTTTGAGATCGGTGCGCCAGCAACTTGACTTCAAAAATCAGNTATTATTTTATTTTAGCTGTACGTGATATAGTACATTTAAGGGTTTCATTTACTTGAAGTTTACAAAATCCCATGATCTCGTAATTCTACGTTTATCTGGTCACCTGTTTCTGTAAATTGATCTCGTTTTTGCCATTTTCCTCTTTTAACAGCCATTGGACTTTTCGGTGTTACAGGCCCGAGGCAGAAAGAGCAAATACTGAAGGTGGCTGCNACGGCACACAGAGAGAGAAAAAAATTATTGAATGAAAGGGAAGGTAGCTAGCTACCTTTGATAGATCACTTTCCGATTTCTCTTGCTTGAAAGAAAATGGCTTTTCTTTTACGGGTATCGGTTCCAATTGGTCTCCAGGGCAAGATGGCCTTGAGTTGCAATGAGAACGGATGAAAACAGTACTAACCTCTGTGCTTGTTCATCTATTCTCTTCTTTTTTGCCCACTAGTTTTATTGCTACCGTTAAACGAAGTTTTCAGTTCAGAAAGCGGCTATTTTCCAATAATAGGAAATATAGCAGAGGTACAGGCTAGTAATATATATATATTTGCTATCTGTAAAGAAACTCACTTAATAAATTGAAATCGAAACTGTTATAGATATAATATTTTTCAATACTATATAAATTGACCAAAGGAATTCAATAAAATATTCGATTTCACACCTTCAATGTTTAATTGTAAGCTAATGGTTCTGTGACCTGCCCCTGTGAAAAATCATATTAAATCCCTTCAAACTGACTACTCTAGCGTTTGAAAGAGCNCAAAAAGTGTTTTTATCATTACAGTTATTGTCCCTTAATGTACATCCTCATCCCCTCTACTATTGTAAGAGACAAGTCACAGCACGTTTGTTTGTTACAAATAATTGGGCCACAGAAATTTGAAAACCAAAACAAACAAAAATAATTCATAAAAGTTTGTGTTTCATCTGTAACTGTTTTTCTCTAATTGTAAAAAGGCTATAGAATCTCACATTTAATTTTTCGTAGCTTGGTAAGTGAACGAAAATTTGCGTTTTAAGCGAAACGAAATTTCGCGCTACGCTTCGTTTGGATATGACAGAATCGATGCTGGTACTGTAGGTGTGAACACTATTTCAAAATAGGGCTAGCTTGGGCCTTGTAAAGAGTTAAGAGCTGCTCAGCAGTGAAGTATTTCCTGGATGTGAAAAGAAATCCTAACTTTTTGGAAGCAGCTTTGACTATAGCAGAAACCTGGTCATGCCAGGAAACATCGGAGGAGACAGTTATGCCTAATATAGAGAGCGAATCGTTCTTGGAGATTGTGCTGTTTGAAAAAAATAAGTCAGAAACATTCTGATTAACTTTTTTAGTAAGGAGACAAGACTGGGTATTGCTGGAATTGAAGTTCACCAGATTCTCGAAGTCCCACTGCAGAATTTGTTGTGAATCTAGAGTGGAGAGTAACGAACAAAGGTCTCATTGGGAAGAGTTACATTGAAAGGAAAGATTGGAGTGCAAATTACTATTATTTGCAAAGCTATGAATGGAACTTGTAGTAACGGGAAGGAGGTCATTAATGTATAGTAGAATTTTAGTAGCAAACAGAACTAAACCTTGAGAAATACCTGCATTTATTGTTAAGGTATCAGATAATGCACCATCAATTACAATTCGGATAGACCTGTAGCTGAGAAAGATTGAAATCCACTGACACATTTGAGATGGTAGGCCACAGGAAGCAAGCTTATTTAAACGACCCTGAAGCCAAACTCTATCAAAGGCTTTGGAAATTTCTACAGCTACAGCTCNAGATTCTCCAAACCTTTCAAGTGAGTTGTTCCACACATGCGAAACATAAGAAAGGAGATCTTCAGTGGAACGGCCATGCCAAAAATCAAACCGATGATCGCTAATTAGTTTGCTGGACTCTAGGTATGACAAAAGTTGACTGACAATCACCATTTCCATGAACTTTGACATAACTGATACTAGAGCTATTGGACAGTAATTGGAAGATAGAGATGTATTACCTTTCTTAGGGATGGGTTGTATATGTGCAAGCTTCCAGTGGCTAGGACTGACTTAAAACATGCAGTGAAAAGGTTGTAAAGTACAGGAGATAATTATGGAGCACATTTTATTTAGTACAATTGCAGGTATACCGTCAGGACCAGAAGCCTTGTTAGTATCTATGGTTTGAAGTATTATCGTCTGATGATTCTATGGCAAAAATCTAAAGGGGCCATAGAATGATCTGAGGGTGGGAGTGTAGGAGAATTTTTACCTTTAGAATCGAGAGTGAAATTAGAAGAGAACAGAAGAGCAAATACGTCCACTTTTTCGTTAGGGGAANAAGCGAGGAATCCATCTTCTCTTGAAAGAGATGGAAAGGAAGAGGTACTAAAATTGCGACTAATTACTTTAGCTAATGACCAGAATGAGACGCTTTCATTTGGACAAGAATGAAGCTTGTTACATATGGACTTGTTAAAACCTTCCTTAGCCTTATCAATGGTTGACTTGCATAAGTTACGCGATTCNCTATAGGCATTTCGAGTGATAGCACTGGGCAGCTTAAGCCATTTGTGGTATATTGCATTTTTTTATGATACTNCAATAGTGCACTGTTTGTTGAACCAAGACTTAGAGCAAGATTTGGAGATTATGGTAGTTTGAGGAATAAATATTTCAATGCCTAACTGATTGGGCTATATCNTGTGGGCTGTTAGATGAGAAACAGTAGTCCTTCCAAGAGAACGGGGAATAGAAGTTATGAAGCTCGTCCCATTCTGTGGATCTGTATTAATATGCGAGACATGGAGAAGATCAAGATGACAGCTGTACAGAGAAAACAGACGTTGCATCAATTAAACAATCATCGGAAGAGCCATGTGCTGAAACTGAGATTTAATAAGAATCAGCGTTAGTAGTTATAAAAAGATCTAAAGTGTTGGCTTGGTGTGTAGCATTGTCTGGAACTCGTGTACGAACATTTACCAATTGGTTGAGTTAGCAAAGGCCTCTACTGCACGCCCAGGAGTGTATGTAGCACCTGCAAATTTGAGCCAGTCGATGTGGACATTGAAATCACCAAGAATAATGATTTCCGAGGATGGATCATTGGTCAGGAGAAATCCCATTTTAGAAGAAAGAAAGACAAACTATTTGTCATTAAGGGANCGATAGACGCAACAGAGAAATTTCGAGAAATTCTGGGATATTAAATGTAACCATAAGAGGTCAAAGAAGAAGATTCAAGGTTAGATAGTTTGCGGTAGGAATTATCCGAATGAACATATGTGCATTGTACAATTGCCTCCTTTAAGTCCGTAATTTAGACACAGAAGATTGAAAAGGCTCTCATGTTTAGAGATATTTATTTACGTAAGAAGAGGAATATGAGGTGGACGACTTTATAGAAGATGGTGAACTGAATTCAATTTTTACTTCAGTCCATGAATATTACAGTACTGAATGGAAAATCTGCTGTTACTATTACCATGGGGGTTCAGTAACACACAGTTTAACGTGATAATTGGTTTGCTTTTTTCATATTGAATTTGGGTTAAGAGGTTGTTAAGGTATTTCAAGACTCAGTAGATGGTTTCACAGGTCAGACACGCAGGAAACTTCCTGGATAGCTGTGACCTAAACGCTTTCCTGTAAATGTACAAACTCGGACACCCATTAGCCAGTCACGAACTGGTAGAGCTGGTACATCGAAATTAAAACCCGAAGGACACATCCAATGGACCTTAACGAAATGTTATGGCAGCTTCCTAGAGTCTTGCCTCTAGGTTCAAGCCACTAAACTTTTTGGCCGCCAGCCTGTGTGATACTGTTTCTAACGGGTAATCTTGGCCGATCCGACAATGAAACCACGAGTCTGACAGGTCCACTGCCACATTTTCCCAAGAGTTCCAGTACATCCGAAACCGGAAACCTCATCCAAACATGAAGCAAGTTCATTTCAGGATGCCTTTAGCTAGAGATGGTGGTATTGCACTGGATGACAGGCAAGCTGTCTGCCTACCAACTAAGACCTGAAATAAAAAAACTGAAAAAGAACCTTAAATAAAGATAGGGAAATCTAGACAACTTTACTATAGTATCATATCTGGCAGCATAGAATTAGATACATTAAAACAAATTTAGGTTTCTTCCTCCCAAAAATTTCATAAGCAGGAACACAAGCAAGAAACTTTGCATTTGATTTGCCCTTGTGCTCCTGATGATCACACTTAAAGTTCTCGTGTATAAGCCTTGTGCTACAGCCGCCATATTGGAAAGTGGCGATCGAAACCAGTTTTTTACATTAATTCTAAAAACGGTTGATTTTTGTAAAAATATTTTAAACAAAAGTTATTAACCATTGAATTTACTACAAAAAAGGCTCTTATCACTTTTTCAGTAAGTTTCGAGATAAGCCCCCATAATTAGAAACATTTGCAAAAAAAAAACGTATTATCAATATAATGATGCAAATTATTCAAGAAAAAATGATAAGAATGTACGGTGCTAATATTTTGCGATTGTACTCACAAAATCTACCCATTTCTAGCGGCTAATGCCGGAAGGATTTTTTTCATTCGCTTTCTGCCAGGAAGTAAGCAATCCTCATATAATACGTAAGTAATTCTTGGTATTACTATTGGACTTTGGACTACTGTACTCTATTATTTTTGGACACGAGTAAAATTTGACATAATCGTTGTTATACGAATTCACAACTTGAGATTGAAAGACAACAGCTGTGTTATAAAACACATGATAATCTAAATATGCTACACTTTGGATTGGCACTTTGGACGTCCCCAACAGAACTGCTCTTGTCATCATAGCAGTTGTGCTATTTATCTCGTGTAAACATAGTGTCAAATTTGACAGCCAAACAGCGATTATGGATTTTCCATTAGTAGCTAATCACGAATGACGTAAAAAATCACGGAAATCACTAACAGCTGATATCCAATCAAATAGCAGATCAGCCACACACGCGCTGTTTAATCTGCGATGATAAACTAGCAATAAAAAAGACGTTCATTTGCTGATGATTCCCATCAAATTAATTTTGTAGATATATCACAGAATACATCTGGGAAGAAGATATTTCACCCTTTTGCAATAGACCACATGATATACAGATATCGATCATAATTAACTTCAACAAAGTACAAGGTATGTTCTGTACGGCTTGTTTAGCTGATTTCACCTTACTTTAACCAGAACTAACTAAATAAAGTTTTTGTGATTTCAATCGAGACAATTCTACTTACACAGTTTCGGTGCTCAGCAATACTGACTCTTAAGTTAACTTTGCTTTACTTATCTGTCCCTGATGTTTAGTGGTTGTTGAGTGCTAACTTCTACGTTGTGGTTAACAGGAGTCCATCTTCNGTTTAAAATGTTGATGGTTTTTACAAATCTACACAAAGCCTCAACATTNTAATTGTGATGGAGGATTCCTGTCACACACAACTTAAAAGCTGCCCCTGTAAAACCACAAAACATCCGATACAGATAAGTAAAGCCAAGTTAAGTGATATTTGCAGCTAAAAATACTGTAAGAAAACTGATAGGTATCATAACAACACTGCTGAATGCAATTATCAATACAGTCGATGAAATATCAACAGAAAGTTGTGTACGAAAACCCTGACGATGACCATTGTACTATAGCTGAAACGTTACAAACTATCAAACTTAAAACAGGGCGTAATATCCCAAAACTTTTTTTTCCTAGCATTTTTCCCAATTGTTGGGGTCTGCTGTTGGGCAAGGAATCTCTCTGAATGTTTTATGAACCCTAACCCCTCGGAGATTGCGACGAATTTGTGAGGTTTCTGTGGGGATCGAACCCGGGTATCCCGCTCCGGAAACTTATACTATTACACTGAGCCACTTTTTTTTTCAGGTTCTCTTCTTTTTCAGGCTTTCTTCTTTTTTTTTCAGGTTCTCTTCTTTTTAAGGTTCTCTTCTTTTTCAGGCTTTCTTCTTTTTTTCAGAGGTTCTCTTCTTTTTAAGGTTCTCTTCTTTTTTTTTCAGGTTCTCTTCTTTTTTTTCAGGTTCTCTTCTTTTTCAGGCTTTCTTCTTTT
>KZ871507.1:0-36567 GCA_003456935.1 Machilis hrabei | reverse complement strand
GGTTAGTCCCGTGGCATTGCACGCCGGAGGTCCCAGGTTCGATTCCTGGCTAGGGCATGGGTGTCTTGCTTGTGCTGTCCTAAGTGTGTGCACTTAATGTCGGAATAAAAAGTGGCCATAAACGTTAGTTGTAACGCCCCGGAAATAATGCCTACAGGCGGTTCTCGGGGCACTAACACTAAAAAAAAAGGACCAGCGTTGCGAATGTTGTTATATGTGAAATGTGCTAGGTATGTGGGTAACTATGGTACAGGATTTTGGCTCTTCAAGGCGAATACTAAAATGGCCGCCAACTTCTTATATATACTCCTCGATTTTGATGAGGAGTTAGTTCAGGATAGGAGGTCAGCCATGAGACTGGTTGGATGAGTACTCCTAGGGTCCCAATTATAAGTGTTTGCTTATCGGCGCCGGTATATGTTGAATTTGGATGGAACGGTGATATATATGGATGGTGTTGAATTCAGGTGCCAAAAGTATAGAGAATCCATTGAGAGCTATTGAGCTGATATTTTGTAGTCAGTGGTGAGATCTGATGATCCAGGGGGCCAAAGCAGTCCAAGTGTAAAAAAAGTACCCGACTGAGAATCTAGTGGCCAGAGTAGGGACATATAGGGTCCTATTTATATGTGTTTTACGGTGTTTGAAAATCGGCGCCGTTAAATGCTGAATTTGGATGGAACAGCAAATGCATTTATCTCCAGATTAAAGGTAAAAAGGAAAGGAAAGTGAGAGAAAATAGCATTTTGTGAGATAACAAAAAAACATGTGTGTTATATGATGGCTTATTTCAAGAATGCAACAAAAATCACGGAAATATTCTACATCCTTGCTCTTGGAGGCCGATGAAACATAATATGTTTAACTCTTTGTTTTAAAGGAAAGGGCACTTTATTTGTGCGGGAAACTTTTATAATTATCAAGAAGTATGAATTATTTTATTTAGTTAAACAGGTTTTACTGTATTATAAAGTTGTATAAACAAAAAGCCGTTGACATCTGTACGTATTATGAAGCAAATAAGATATATTGGGCCTATATATATTACGCTAAGTGTAGCAAAACCGACGGCAGAAGTCTAAAACTACATCTGAAATAAGGTAGNGGCAGAAAAATATGTCTTAAGAACTATTAATTTACATTTTTCCACAGTAATACAAACTGGACGTAGAATCAGAAGTTAAGAAATGTCGGATAAATAGCACCTTAATCTAGCATTACGAGAAAATACCTGATTCTATTACCAAATTAGTTCAGTCTGTGCTGTGACTATTGCAAGTTATGATAAATAATCGTGGTTATCCTTTGAAGTACTAAATGTATTAATTTACAGTGATTTTAGAGATAGCGTTTTTATTTTGCACCTAATACCTAAAATGCAGTAGCTAATTCAGGGTTGTCCTGCGACAGCTTCAATAATGATAACACGATATTACACTGAATTGTCAATCTGAAAAGAATAGCAGTCAGGACAATTTAGTTTACTCAATCGTTAAGTCAATGCTCTTTGATCTATATTTCATCCAAACGGACCAGTGAAGTTTACTGTACAAATGGGCACCGATTTCAATGAGCTTTAAATGGCCTTGCATTTTCTTCTTCTACTTTTTTTTTTTTTGCTTTTGGTCATCTGATAAAATGTCTTTGCTGCGTGTGTTTAAAGCCACGTCATGCCAACTTAGAAAAATAGAAGATAGTTTTACGTTCAGCGTTTTCCACTAAATTGTAACTTAAGTAAACAATGATTTAAAAAATCCCAATACTTCGGTAAATTTACAGACAATCAAGTTGTTTCCTTAGCTTTTTGAATTTATTTAACATGCAAACATTTCGTTGAAGATAATTACTACATTATTTGCATTCATTTGTGTACCGAAAGCAGACATCCTCTGCTTGCAGCTTCATAAATGTCACTGTTTATATAATGTCACCAACAAGACTTAGAATATTCTGCTAATTTTACTGATACTGTTAGACTACGCTACAACACCGTCCAGGTGTGAAAGGATAATACATGCTACTACCCAGAGTAAGAAAGAGGCATGTCATGTTTGAGTGTCTTTCTTACTCCTTGATATAAAAATGACACAGATTGGGCAGAGTGCATAATGGGTTGAAGACAATGTGCATATGCAGTTATCCTTAACACACACAATAATTAAATATGTCTGATTTCTAGATAAAAGTCAGCATAAATAACTTAATGATTGTCTTCAACAAAATGTTTGCCTGTTAGAGTAATGCAAATAAATGATTAACAAATTATACTTTTTATTTGTAACACTTTAGGATGTTGTATATCACTACGATATAATGCATAAACCAAGAAACGTTTAATAATACGCTGAAATTAAAACCAGCGTTGATTTGAACTCTCGTGCCAAAGGCAGTTTAGAAAACCAAAAAGGCTGGAAGGTATTTTAGCTAGCATTGAGCTGCAAGAAGCATGGATCAGATGAGATGTAACAATTACTTATAAAGTAATTTGGACGAAACAACACACACACAAAAATACCCTATGACAAAACCAAATAGATAGCCATTACAGGGTGAAACTAAGTGAAGAAAAGGTCATATAAAACACATTCCAAGTTTACTGAAATCGGTGCGGTGTGCTTTCCACTGGGGCTTACCTGGTTAGCATAGGAAACAACATGACCCTTATGGATTCACATTTGCAGTAACCACAAGCTGTTCCTCTATTATACATTTTATGTGGACCATAAGTGCCGATTCTGTCAAACACAAGGTAATTATGTGAATTGTAATTAATTTATTTTTGTAATTTTCTAATAGCACCTACCTTTATAAATACACAAATTAAAAAAAAAAGTTAAATTGAATAACATGACTACCCACTTATATTAGTTTTGCCATTTACGTACACATTTATTACACGAACTATTACAATTTTAAGTTTCATATTAAGTTCATAGTTTATTTTGTAAACTTCATTAATTAGCCAGTAACTGAAGAGTACATTTGGTGGCTTAAAGCACGTTAGATACGTAAGATACGTTATAAACGAATTGGTATAATTTGTATTGCCTTTAAATTATGTGTCTTAAAGACGTAAATTGTGCTCCAGCATAAAAAACAAACAATATCTGCACAAATCAAGTAATGATCCAGTCATAACATACTTTTCTAGTAAGCCGTATTTCTACAATTTGGGAAGTGAGTAATCCGCCACTGGTTCACAAACTGTCATATTGTCTACCCTTCGACCAAGATGACACCGAAAGGTAAGAGGGGGAAGTACTCCTCTTTGTGCTTCCCTCATTTTCAGCCTCTCCACGTTCCTTTTTTGGCCTGTCTCCCTTCTTCCTTCCGTCTGTCCATCTCTCCTCCTGTACACTGCCGGACATACTTCTGAACAACTTAGGACGTCTTGACCCTTTCGTTTTCTCATTTACTCTCCACATCTCTTTGTTAAGTTCGTGTTCACCAGTTCTGGCAGGCTTGAAAGTGTCTAGTGTTTTTATTCTCACTGCAAGTACAGAACAGCAGACTCGAGTACCCGTCACTTATGTTTTGGGAATAGGCTACAGTGAGACGTCTGTGAAGCAGGCATGACCCAATTGCATACAATTAATCTCTTATACACAGAAAAATTGTACGCTCGAAAGGTCACATTTAGAAAAATTGTACGCAATTAGAAACCCCTTAATTGAATGATTTAATTGGGTCAGGCCAAAATAACGCCAGCCTGACCCATTTGCGTACAATTGTTAAAACCATGCTCAACTAAGTGTACGTTAATTGTACGCCACACTACAACCATCGAAATTAATTAACATTGTCGAAAATGCGTATTTAAGCCTCTGTCAAAATCATAATCTGGATTATACACCATTATTTATGTCTTACTGTTTTTTTTTACCAGAAATAACATTTTTAATATGTATTATTTATTAATAAACAATAACCTAATTATGAATTACACGCCAATGTATTAAAAATGTAAAATTACTTCTGTCAAATGCTATGGCCCGCTCTTTATAGAATCCAGTAGTTTTATTACATTGTTATATTTAAATACATCAATATTAAATGTATTGTCCCAGGATAAATAAGTTGTTACATGTAATGTAAGGGCACGTTTTAAAGTGTCCAAGGAATTATATTACTTTGTACTGAAATCAAATTTTATCTACAATAGTTAGAGGAATAGAGAAAAGTCTTATTCTTCTAATTTTTCGTTGAAGTCGACGCGTGCGTTATTACTCAGTAAAAAGGACTCTTTTACTAAGGATCCTTTGTATCTCTGGTAACAACTTAACCTTTGGTAGGGTTGTGTTGTAGGGTGTTACAAGTGTTCAGAACTCTTTGTTTTGTTGAATAATAGAGAAGCACACCTTTTTTGTTCCTTCTTCGTGAGCCATACAAATCAAAGTAGCTATGGGTATGTTTGGAACTAAAGGGCGATTTCACCCTTAATTTTTCTTGTGGAAATAGTTTTGCCATTTTAATGTGCAACATTCATGCTCCAAACGTTAAAGCAGCTCCATTCTTCCAGATGGTCGACATAATTTCGGGTATTTCTTGGAATTGCATTGATATTCTCAGTCGTTAGTACTCAGTACGTGTTCTTAAACGATTCCAAAAGTTGTGGCCCGTTAGTAATGGACGATTTGGTGGGTCAAGACCCACTCACTGCAGTGAGTTGCAACCAATCAAAGCTGTGAGTGAGTGGGTTGATTCTCTATTTAAGTAGGCCCTACGGTGTTAATCTGACCTAACATAACCTAAAAAAATTACATATTTTAAGCTTATAACTGACTTTCTTCAACTATATAACTTAACCTAACTTATAAACTATTTTCAAGGCCCACTCGGGTGTGGATGCAGGTGGGTGGATACCAGTGGGATGGTGCACTATTTAAGTATGGTTTTAACGTAACTTACTCGCTCACAAGGGAGCGATTCGGTTGATGTTGTATTTAAGTATGGTGTTAACCTAGTTTAATTCTGCAGTTAATATAATCTTATTTTCTCAGAGTGTAGGGTGTAGCGAATATAATTTCAAATTTTTACGACCTTTGCAAAACGAAGGGTTTTCAACAGTCTTGAGACTGTCTGTTGTTGTTCAATGGGTTTTTTCGTAAAAAGCATTCTATACACACGAGTTGATGATGTTTTAAGTTTTTGCATTTCATGTTAAATTGTTTTGTTTTTTCATGAGATTTATGACCATATTACCTAGGAGGTAATCTGCTGGGCGCGTTATTCCTTCCATGGCGAGTTCTCCGGTAGGTCAATTTCCAATACTCTTATAGAGTTGTTACTGATTTATGCTTTGAAATCTGTAGTGACCATAGGCTAGCGTGTCACATCCATTTAGTAAAATATAGCGCTTGTCATCTAGTGGGCTCAACGCCAGTTTGTTTACGTTGACTGTATGAAGGTGGTGGCGATTACTTTGAGTTATCTTCATAACAGCATACTTCCTATGCTTCTCCAAAAGACACGCCTTATAGTGTTCGTGACGTATATGCTTTATAATTACAGTACGTGAAACACCTTTAGGCGTTTCATTTTCCCTTTCATGCATTACTATCGAGTACATCTTTGGTCTCAGCCCAACAAATTCCCTAATAGGCGATCCTTTAGTTACGTCCTTCAACTTCGCTAACACCTTTTTGTTGACGGTGCTGTGCAGTGGATGAGATGCAGGATTATCGAATGTGTAATATAAATGTGCATGCTTCTCCATATCTTTTTATATGTCTGTAATATTTATTTTTTAGCAGAGCGAATCCATATCCCCAAATAAAATTTTAGCTCTGTATCCATATTGTTGTCTGATGTAATTGTAATGGAAATTGTATATCACAGTTTTGCTGAAGTCAAGAATCGAAAATCCCACCTAGACGGGTTAGTACAACTTTAGATTTGTCAGATTATTATTAACGGCAACAAGGTCATGCTAACAAATTAGAAAGGCATGAAAAGCTGTAGAGGCTATAAGTTTCGTTGCCCTTTTCTCCTCCATAATGTGTTCCACGTTAACTCGAATTCTTAAGTGCTCCATTGTTTTCCCAAATACTGCATTATTCATTAATTTAAAGAAATCCTTCTTGAAATCAGAGTGATCATCATGCAAATATTCTGGGTACTTCAAATCGAACTCGATAATGTATCCAACATTGTGATCATCAGGATGTTTTTCGAAATCTGTGTTTCCGGTAGTTCACTTAAAGTCTCTCGCAGGGAGACGTTGACTCATCGCCCATCCGTAGAGCTTATTAGCGTCAAGATATATTATGTTTTTGCTTTCTGAGTTCTTGTCATAATCTAGTGCTCCCTATTATACGTTTAAAAGTGTATACGGATATACGTATAATTACCGAATCCGTTTTTTTATACGTACATGGTAGATACGGCAGGCTGCTGATCACAGATGAATTGAATGTATTCAATATTAAATCTACTTACTTTGCACAGCTTCACGATATCGTCCTTGATGAATGTAACAGCTTCCTCACCATTGTCCCATCGTAATGTGGGCCACACACCAGTACCGTAGGGTAGATAATGAATACAGAGAACACTTTCGTCTTTTTCATAAATTTTTAACACTGTTTCACTATCAAACGAGTGCCCGTAATTTGAAAAACCACTGTAATAATCGATATTGGATTTAACACTGTCTAGCTTCTGGGTAAAAGCTCGAAATTCACTGGCACTGAGTATGATGGTGTTGTACTTGTGGTTAAATCCCGCCTTCGTCCAGATCCTGATTTGGGGACTTCTCCCTGGAGCGTTGCTATAACGTTACCTTCGCTTGGTAAACTCCATCTATTGAATACTGCATTACATTTGTAAGAATTCTGGGCGTCAGAAGTAAATGTAAGCTTCTTCTTCTTCAGATCATCAACACATGTAGNCCTTATTCACTTTACAATAGATGGTTGAACACTGGGAAGCACTGATGTAATCTTCCTCTTCTTAAAATCACCTGCAACAACAGTAGGCATGGAGCGCTTCATGATACACGTCTGACGGGTTAACTGCTCAACCGTTGACTGCTGAAATGTAAAGGAGAAAAGGCGTTTTATAAAGGAAAATTTCGAGATAAGATAAGACAATATAAACAATGACACACTCACCGTGATGACGAATCCAGAGACCTAGTTTTGTGCATTTCCTCAGCGCGCAGTGCTCGTTGTTGACATGCACCGATAAGAAGCAGGCGCAGGTGCAGGTTTGATGACTCATCTTAGATGACGGTGGACATCCCAAAGCATCTAGGTCAATAACCGACCGCTGTGACAAACATTCGAAAAGACGACATTTTTATATACCTTTCGAGTAGATGGCTGTAGTATTCCTCTTAAGTTCTTGCACTTGACTCTGAATCGTGTAAAATGGCAATACACCTCCGTTCCACCCAATGTGATGTAGATGATTGTAGATCCAGGAATTAACTCATTGAATGTTCTTTGGTAGGCTTCTGAATGTAGGCCTATATGGTGGTTTAAACGTGTAGGCTTGAAATTGAAATGTGTCGATATTGTATGCAGCCAGTCCCTTTATAATGTACACGTTGTTAAAGTCAACGTAGCACTCTGCCTCCAGTTCGATGGCCATGGTGGAACTAAAGCTAGGTGCATCTGATCCTTTGCTTTACAGAAACGCAACACTGACAAGGCTTCTTCTTAGCTTTATGTTTGATAATATCCAAGGTTTGTTTAAACAAGGTAAATACCAAGGTGTTGTTGTTATATGGTTCTCAATCGAAGGCCTGAAAATATGTTGCAAGTGACTATCCTCTGACTCAACACGCTAACCACGTTATACAAAAATGGCCGCATAGTTTGGAATCGATGCTCTGAAGTTTCATTTCGTTTAAAGTCCAAGGTCCTCCTGCTTTCTGTAGAAAGACGACGATTTCATGAAGAAATGGTTCTTGACCATAGCTATCGAAGTATTTCGTTTTAGTTTTCGAGGCATAGATCGTTACCCAATGACTTCCGGGAAGATGGCTGGCGTCGGTGTTGATGATGATATCAAAAGGTTTGCTCGGGCGAGACGGCAGAATGTGAAAAGCATCAACTCCATGTGAATTTTTTGTTAATGCTGGGTCATTAGCCATGATATGTTTGAGTTGATAAGTATTCATAATTATTAGCTGTTGTAGTCAAAGATGACGTTGCGTTGTTTATTGATTTGCAGTAGACTATCGAATTCAGCACAGATGATGGCGTTAATGGTCTCCTCGAAGCCGCTCGTAAATGTTACTTCTAGACGTAAACTTCCCTGGCGCACAATGTTCCAGTGGCTTCCGGCGCTTGCTCCCAAGTGCGGAGTGAGGTCGAAGGCAAAGAGACAGTAGTCCTCACGGGAAATATCGTATCCGTCGTCCAGGTAATAGATTCCCGTGCCAGAATAAAGAGTATAATAAATTTGCACGTAGAGATTTAATTTCTGTGAAAGTTTGTTGCAATGCTTTCGAAGGAATTTGTTTCCCGTCCAGATACAGAGAGATATAACGTGTATCCATATGTTTAAACTCGTAGGGATTCTTGGTCACATCTCCGTTAAAGGCTGTGTTGCTGATAAATCCTAATGACGTTACGTTTTGGTATTTGTCCCAGAAAGATGTTACATAACATTTTACTCTAAATACCGACAGGCATCATGATAACTTTGGTTTGGACACGGGTGATAGGATACTTGACAGTTGTCTTATTGAGCATGGTTTCCTGATAAAGATAAGCCTAGGGTTTAATGAGCACCTTTCATATCATGAGTGTATCTATAGCATTACATTTTATTTAACTGTTAAATGAACGATTGTATATGCTTATTATAGGCTCTTTATTATGTGTTGTATTTTACAATTTCAGATGTTTTGAGTTTGAGAGTTTAATTTATGTCTTTGGGTTAGAGAGTATAAGTTTCCAGGTTGAGTATAAAAGGAGCGTGATCGTGGCTGATATTTCAGTCTTTGTTTGTCAAATGACCCGATACACACGCTGCTGCTAGAGTTTAGTACCAGTTGTGTGTTATTTATAGCGAACAATATTTGAAAAAGTCGTATGTTTTTTCCAATGTGGAAATTTTGACATAAACTGTGTAAGTTAAATGTATTAGGTGCCATAGTACACATAGTTAATTTCCTGAAAGTTTCCATAACCATTTAAACACAATTATTATATTACAATATATATATTGTCACAACAAAGCTGTTTTAAAATAATATGAAATGTTATTTCTTCATTAGGTGAAGTAAAACAAATTACAACGGCTACTTCTGGCTTGCCATAGAAGTGCTCGCCGCATTCAAATTTGATACTGAATGCCCCCTACAGTGGCTGTGTAGTTGTAGTACATTTAAAGAGCATGAAAAAGTACAAATGTAGCTAACGACAGAGGATTAGGAAAAAAGTAACTAGAAAATTTGGATCAAAAACTTTCTTAACAGTCACCAAGAGATGAATGATCAGCACTTTATTCCTTTTCTCGCACTCACACTAATCACCGCGAAAATATCAGGCAAAAAAAGAGGACAAAATTTCTTGCAAAGGTAGAATCCATTAGCTATCAAGTGACTCTCCATAATAATCAGTACTGGTAATGCGGTGTCTCGGAAGGTGTCCCACCACAGTTTAACGTCCTGTCGACGTCGAAGGCTATTAAGGACGGCTGCGAGGCGACTAGATGCGATGAAACCCACAGTATTCCACCTGGTTTAAACATGGCTGGCAGATTCCCAGACCTTCTTGTGCCATCAAAACAGACACCAGATGTGCACTGTAATATAAGATCGGGAAAAATCAGAGGCCAGAGGAAGTTCCGAACGCGAACACAAACAATACAATTCTTCAAAACCTAAGATCCGAAGTGAAGCTTCTTATCTCTGGTATACTCATGCCGATCAGAACTTCAGCAATTCGTAAAGGCTAACTTACAACAGATCAAAGGCGAATTAATCGCTTACTTTAAGCGTTTGATAAAATTTCAAAGGATAGAAAATTCTTTAAGTTCATTACGCATTCATAACATCCATCAACATTTAAACAAAAGATCACAATAAGTACATTAAGCCTTCTTAACTTGATTCGAACTTTTAAACAAAATCCACGGAGAAACAAACTTCAAGTATAAAAACTAATTTTTCTCACAAACAAAACCTTAAATCTAAACACCTTATAAGCTATATTAAAATCAAACGGAAATACAATTAGGTTCAACAATTAGTTAGACTTTTGGACAAACAATTACGAAGAGAAAATACTTTCGTACGCCTATAGGCAAAATAAAAGAACCATTGATTAACTTTAATGAATAATACAAGCTTGAGGACGAACCTCCATGCGTTAAACGGTGTCTAATTCTACAACTACCGTAACTTCTACTTGGTTGCTCAAACACGTAACCAACCTGCTTGACTGCAATTAACGCTTTAATCTCAACAACTTACATTTAGACCCTATCGGTCGCAAATTTGCGCAAAGGCAACTACTGACGTTTACCCAAATTCACGTCACGATAAATAGCAATAAAGTTGAACAAAGACGACGAATCAACCAGATACTTACAGAGTGAAGAGACAGACCTCGTTCACTTTCTGCTTTCAGTTTATATACCCTCCTTGGGTGACCATTTTTACATGAAAATCAACGGTTTGGTTGCGTCTGCCTAGCGAGTTGTCTAACTTCAAGAATACCAAAAGGGTAAATCCAAATCAAAAGGTGATGAAACATCTAAAGGCAAAAATCGCTCAAATTTCAGTTACAAAATGAAAAATAATCGTGAAAAATATATATGTTTTGATTAAGTGATGAGTTGATAATATACTATATAGACGATTCTTAAATCATAAAACACATACATAGTAACTTGATGTGGTAGAGATATAAAACACTCAAAGTATTATATTGTACAAACTAAAATTCATAGTATTATATATGTTTATATATACAGAACAAGTCATAATTACCTATCCTGCATTTATAATTGCAAACGATGCCATAGTTGTAATATTTAATCTCTAATTAAAGGCTCAATTAAATTAGATATACATAGAATTAAGATGTATTACTGTTAAGTTTAAATTAAGTCACGATGGCTAGATGTTTGAAGACGCTGCTTCATTACACATTGTAGAATTGCTGACATGACAGTTTCGAACTCAGTGAGAGGTACAAACTGTTTTGGCGGTCGAGCGATCGCTCTCTCTGCACAAGATCGTCAAGGCGTAAACATTGCTCTGGATATCCTCCAGACATGTGCTATATCCGAAGTACAAATTAGTTGAAATACACTAGTCTCATGCCGAGTTAAATAGCCATTTTGAAGTCAAACACGATTGACTAAAAATTATGAGTTTAGATGTATAATTAAGGTAAGTGGATACTTGCGATAAATGATCAAAGCATTAGTGAAATGTGCATTATAATTGAGGCAATAGCCTTTCTGTTAATAAGAATCCTTAATGTTGGTCATGAATGCGCAAGGATCTAATTTCGGGAGTGATACTAACTGGACATGAATGAATCTGACTGTGAGTGTCGAGAAAAGGTAAGAAACCATCTGTATAATTAAATTGTAATATATGTGCAGTAGAAACACTCAATTTCGTATTGTATTCATTGGTCATCCAGTAAAAATACCTAACACGTACTTAAGTACATAATAACTAATTGTTGTGACAATTCTTTGAGCTAGCCGTAATTAACATAAATTATATCAAATAAAATCCCATCATAATTATTGGCTCCCACACGTGGCGGAATAAATACGTAAAGTAATGCATGGAAAGTTTAGGCAAAGAACACACGCATAAACGTAGTAGTAGATAATAAAAATCACCATTTAGGTAGAACAGACTTGTTTACAGAGCGTATCAGCGTACAAAATAGCATAGAGAAACACCAGTCTGTTGGATGACCATTAAAGTAAAATTTTTCGCGAATACAAATTTCAGAAATCGTTCCGAGTCAANAGCTGCCAAACTGAGGAAGATTGACCGAGGATCAGGAAAGAAGCGGACTGCATAATTTTAATTTTATGTTCTTGGCCGTTTTATTTTGGAAATGAAGCCTATAAAGACATTTTTTTTTTCTTTCCAAATATAACATTTTCTTGGAATTTTTTTTTTCTCTCTCTTCCCTGTAGCTCAAGTAAGTACAGTGTGTTTACTTAATTGTTAATAATAAGTAAAGTAAGGAATTCAAAATGGTGACTGAAAGCGCAACAGTAACACATTTGGCGGGATATGCAACATTGGTTAAACAATTTTCAGGTGAACCTTAAGATTTAAAGGTCACTAGTTTTTTTTAGAATTTGGAACAGGTCGCGAAACTAGCTAACTGGAATGAGGAACAGTGTTTGTTGATAGATAAATCAAAAATTGTGGGGAAAGCTAACATATTTTTGGACACAGCCAGTACGTGCGTAGACTGGATTCCTTTACGGATTTCAAAGCCGCAGTGATTAAGAAATTTGACCCTGAAAGGCCACTAGTACTAAAATTCAATGATTTGATTAATGTTGTTCAGGAAAGTCATGAACCTGTGTCAGATTTTATTAACCGAGTACTGGCTATTGGTGAGAGTTTAGTAGAACAGAACGAAACCGCAGAAATGAAACGTTCACTCGAAAGTATTATAAAAACGCAATTGGTACGAGGATTTAAGCCGAGTCTGAAAAGATTTGTTTTGTCCAGGGCACCTACTACGTTACCTGCAACAATAACTGTAATTCTAGAGGAAGCTGAAAATGAATCCTTAATCACAGGAAAAAGATCAGTAAACGTAGTTGAGAGTGAAACACAGTCCCCCCGACACATTCACACACACCAAGTACAATCAGGGCCGCACAATATACTTGAACAAATTAGTTCCTTGTTGCTTGACCGTGAAAACTGAAAACCAGAAATAGATATACGGAGCGCTATTCAAGAGCTTTTTTTTAACAAAAAGCTAGATCAGACAGACCGCGTTCCAGAAATAACTCCACAAGCGATGTACGATGTTTCTATTGTTTGACGACTGGACACATGCCACGCGACTGCTGGAAAAAGAAAAACGCGAATGGTCTGAGTTCAAGCAGAGAAACCTTATATTCACGGGATTCGAACCCAGGTAACACAAGTTCAAGAGACACTACACCGCAATGCAATTATTGCAAGAAATCCGGTCATGAGATATCGGTATGTAGAAAAAGGTTGCGAAACAATTCCTTTAGAAATGGTGTCTACGAAAATCGCGATCAATCACAATTCCAAGACTCAAGTGAAAGTGATGAGGTTTTTGATGAATATACAGATTTTGTTTTTGCAATACAGCCTACTCACACAGTTCAGCACACCGCTAAACATTCATTCTCCCACACAGAGAAACAACATAATACGAAATATGTAAAAACGTTCCAGATATACGGGATTCGAACACCGAACCAGAAACCGAACGTCGCGAAACGCGCCTAACGAAGCCCGAAATAGCGATCAGTATTCACGGGATAACAGTCGATATCACAAATATCACAAAAGTGACAAAAGGCGTCATTCTACACAAATACAGGGTGAACAAACACGGAAGTTCAGATAGAGATCAGAGAAATAATTTCAGAGGTGTCGGTTACCAAAACTCCCCTTATAATTCAAACATGAATGACTCCTCCAAGCAAAGGCGAAACCAAAATAGGAAATATAAGCAAATAAAACGGCAGTTGAATCACAGGGTTGATACCAGTTCGATCAGAGAGCAAGGAATATATAATAAGGGTAATTATTGTAGAAATAAAGGTAAAATGGAATTAGAATACATTCCAGGATTTATTGCGTCAGTCGGTATTGGAACACCCACACGTGTTCAAAGACAAAAGAAAGTTCTTTCACAAGTCACATCATGTTCAAGTGTTAATAGAAACACAACGCATTTACCACGTAGAAATAAGGTTGAATCTAATCGTTGTACAGAAGCAAGTAATTATCGCTCGCAGAAGAGATCAGCTGCTCTGGTTTCAGGTGTCNTCGAGAACGTGAATCGAAATTGTTCTCACCAACACACAGACAGATCTGCACCCAACAGGGTTGCCAACTCAAGTAGTCGAGAGCAGACGACATCGCTACGCAAGATGCGTTACTCGAGCAGGTGTGAACAAAACACACGTCTACGCAAGGTGCGTGACACAAGCTCGCAACACTGTAATGCCCTTACAGTTCAAAGATCAGTCTCAGCCAAACGCTGTATGAGTCCCAGTTTGCAAATGAAGAATTTTAAAGAGAATAGAGACGTTCCAATTAAAAAGTTTGCAAATCCCAAATGTCCTTATGGCACAGTCGGCGTAGTTAATGGTTAACCAGTGTTTCAGCGAAAGGTCAGAGGAAATCCCGTAACGGGCACCGCGAGTCTTTGGCAACGCACCAAGTGTTGCCAGTTTGACAGTGTCCNTCAAACTGGCAACACTTGGTGCGTTGCCAAAGACTCGCGGTGCCCGTTACGGGATTTCCTCTGTCCTTTCGCTGCAACACTGGTTAACCATTAACTACGCCGACTGTACTGCATGCAATTCTTAAACGAGCTAAAACATGGATAGTTTTGTAAATATATATACATATATTTAAGTTAAGCCAGTAGGAAATGGTAGGTTGTCTGGAAGACAACGTTTCGAGTTCATACATAGGCATGAAGAGCCTACTGGTTGGAATAAATAATTCGTCAAGTGTTTAATATATGTTAAGTATTGTACCATGAAACTGGTTAGAATAAATGAGTACATATCTTATAAACGATCTATAGGGTGATCAAAAAGTTCGAAAAGCTACTTATTAAACAACAAATAACACAGATATATGTAGATGTATTAAGGTGAAATCCACTACGACTTAAACAACTGAATAGAGTTAAACAATTAAAAGCCATGTACACTAGATAAACTGTCTAAAATAATTGATGAGCTAGGAACAGTTCGCTGTTCAGATAGGAACAGTCCACAAACACAAGGTTTAATGTTGCACAATAAAACACTAAGAAATAAGTAAGGTGAGGCATTCGTTTGCTCGCAGGTCGGGTTAGGAGACTGACGGAGTTGCGGACGAACACTTCAACAAGTGTTGTTCTGATAAACACTGTTATGCTTCGTGACTTTGACTAAGAGACCAACAACGCAAGTGCTTCACATTGCTATTGTTACAAGTTCAAAGGTCTACAAAGAGACACATGTTAGATAATGACTTCATAGAGAAAGCAAGATGGAACACTGAAACAGCTTGAAATAAATAACAAAATTTTGCTTGAAATATAAAACGATGAAAAGTCTGATTAGGCTAATACAATTGGTTCATGACGTTTTGATACGTGAGAAATAACCCATGTCGAGTAAGGGAATTATTAACACCAAAACGTCCTCAATCAATAGGTCATAAACATTAAGTGTACTAAACCGAGTTTTGTGTTGACGCGCCGGAAAACCAAACATCCATCCATCCTAAACCGAGTTGTCACGGACATCTTTAATTACAAGTAACCTAATATTATTACTAAAACATGAGTCCGAATCATAACTAGTTCTTACTCTTACAAGAAAGAAACAAATAGTAATCTCGATGTACATCAACGTAAAAAGATAAAATGACACACTCCAAATAATATTAAGTGAATTCTGTATGAAATTGATGTACTCTCGGCAAGGTGAGTAAAACAATATAACATCAAAATAATTCAATTCAAGCATGTTGCTACGCACTCTAGATATTAAATATATCTTAGTTTAATTAATACTAAGCACCCATGAATAATGTGATCCACCCGTAAACTTTTCCTTTGTTAGTATGTAAGCAATGGAACATAATACAGTGAAAAAGGTGTTAAACAAAATGAATCAAATTGTATAATAGACAGAGAAGCAAAATTGAGGTACGGGTAGGAAGTTAAGTGCCGATTTAGAACTCGTTGAAATATATACGCGTTCGGTTAAAAGACTTAAATGTCGTGTCATCCGCGAACATCAACTACAACTACTGTTAGCACAAGGTTATGTAATGTGGACAGTTATCGTTTCCTTGATGACCAGCAACCAGACAGGAAAACAGCAGATGTCCAAATCTACAATGGAGCCGCCAGGCAGGACCTTTTCTACAACTAAAGACATTAATTCGTCTAGTTTTTATTACTATGCCAGAATTTGAAATCTTGTCACGCAAATGACTAACGCAAAGGTTGTTTCTAAGCACTAATTAAAACCAAACAAGCAAGATTAGTAACACGTGATTGATTAAAATAGAAGCAGAAACAGAAAAATGACCGTTCTACAATGCATCCATATAAAACGATGAAAGGTTAGCTGAGAACACAAATGAAGCTTAGAAGAATGGTGAATGATGAAATTAACTATAATAAGCCAGCCCACAAGCAGATAAATACATTCAGAGAAATCGACTAAGGATGTAACGAGAAGCCAGATAGTTATACAGTTACGTCCTATCTACACCTGTTGGGCAAATTAAATCAGAACCATGTAGCTACAAGCAGATATTAAGCCCTAAAAGTGACATAAAATCAACTTGTAAATTGCTACCCGTCCAGCATGACGTAAAAAGGCATACATCCCCATCCCTATCCCCACCTACCACAGCCATAGTCCTGCCCAAACCATATAACACCACGAAACCACTTATACACACATAGACTTCACCAATCTGAGGTAACTGTGAGAAGCTGAACAATATCGTCATGTAGCTGACACTTCATCAAAGAGGTGGAAATAAAATGATAATCTCTCCAACGCAGCTGTCACGAGTACATTGAAGAATTCTTAGTCGGGAAATAGCAGCGAGTTTTTGCTCTGATGTCTCTAAGCCTCTAGGTCCTTGTTTTCCTTTGTACGTGCAAGTTTTTGTCTTTGATCAACATTATAGAAACGAAAGTCTTACCCAAGCCATAGGAAGGTATATTACTGTATTCCTCTTCTTAGCCTTCTCCAGGGCCTCAGCGCCACTTCGTATACGTCGAACAAAATGATGTAAATCAGTGTTTCAACTTCGTCTTCTTTTACTAATTTTTGTAAACGGTGTTCCATTTTGTAAAGATTGCTGAGTTGCATTGCCTCGCTTGATAAACGCCCTCTTGCTTTTCGAAAACTGCGCCTCTTCTGAATCCGTCCCTAAGGCTGACACTTCTGAAGAACTAATCCTCCAATCCATCCAAGCATCCTTACCTAGACTGCCTGTCTTGCCAACTCCAACCAACCAACTCCTCACCCTCAACCACCAACAAACAACAAAGTGTTATAAAATAAAGCATCTCGCCAACTTGAACGAAGACAGATAATAAGATGCAAATGTCAAAAAAACAACATCGAGAAGTTTTCAACCTAAGCTGTGCCAAGATGATATGAACCACAACAAATAAACAGCAACACGGAAGTCAGAATTCAGTACAACTTACACTCCTATGTAGTTAAATGGCAAGAAACCTCAGATGTGGAGCAGTTAGTCTGTCGCTGGTTATAAAGAACCAGAGTCTACTGATAGGCAAGTTCAAATTAACAGTACCGATAATTCAAGAATTGAGACGAAATGAGACTCCAATGGCCATGGAAGACAGTTTGACCTTTCAAGAATCATTGCTGTAACCAATACGCAGCCTGATATCAAGAAATTGCCGCGACAACTCCACAAATAACATCACGCAAATCAATGCAGTTGATAGCCATCTAAAGAAGAAAACTATAACCTTACTTCTAGAATAAACAGCAGAGAAATGCAGCAGACCTAAGTTATTAACTAATTCTGAGTCGACCAGAAGAAGTAAATCAATTTAGAAATTACTCGAAATACACCATCTTGGATAGTTACAGCCAACTTAGAAAAATTACACATTGTAGCCAGGCAGTATTGAATGTATGCTGATTATACAGGATTACGTACAAGTATGCAGCAAATACATCTTTAGTACGTCGAGGTGAACCACACAAAGCAGAGGAAAGTACAATGAAGAACAAAAGTACGAAATGAAATCACAATGACCAGAAAGCAATTCTTCGTAAACCAGTTCCAGTAGCAGAATTGATGCCACAGCAAGTATTCGGAGACAATGTAAACAGAGGTCACAAATTCAGAGGTCACAAATTCTTTCAATAAAATAAACTACAGTTCCAGTATCATAATAATGCATTATACGTCCAGCCGGAAGTTACACTAGTTCAAGCTACAGATTCTAGTAATAACTCAAAAGGGCATAACATGTTTCCTGTTTCAAAAGTGAGAAAGCCTTGTATAGTAAGAAAAAATAAATACAAGCAAAATAGTGGTAAGAAGAGTCCACTAATGTGCATAAAATGACAAATACAGTCATGCAATCACGTCAACACAAACAATGATTAATATTGTTGTTCTTCACTTAGTGCGTAACAAAACCTCAGTTTTTAATGTCTAAAGTCTATCACGGTCCGGAAGAATTAGACGCCGAACCAGCCTCCATGCAAGCCGCCATGCTAGATGTCTCGCCACGTGCAGTAACTCTAAAGGAGACGACCAAAAACGATAACCTGTCCCACTATTGCTAAATCCAGTGCTGACGATAGCGAAACGAAAAGACATGAATTATGTAAAACTGTTGCGAGTTTTAAAAGATAGACAATGAGTGACAAAGAGAAATAAAATTAATACTAGGTGATTAAATAATAATGTGATAAAGAGTCACAGAAAAAAAGTGTTCAGTAAAGCGTGTATCAGTGATGTGAAATATATATGTTTTTTAATCCAACTGAATTCACAGACTACAGTGAATATAGTGCAAAGTGTGTAATTCAAAATCATTTAAACAACATTGCAGTGTTCTTGAGTTAAAAAATGTTGAGTGATTATTACGAATTGATGGTTGAACTAATTGCACAATCAATTACATGTTTTAGATGACAATATTACTTAGGTTATAATTACAGTAGTAAGTGGGAATGCATTCATTGCATGCATTTGGATTATTAATGTTCAATAATTAAATTCATTGGGTAGTTATGTAAGAAGAATTGTACTGTTAGAATTAAGTCCTTGATGCTTAACTTAGCCTTCTGATTTCAAAGCCAAAAATCGAAACATTCCCCATGTATAAAAAATTATTTTTCAAATAATTTTTTTTGAAGAGGGAACGATTGTTGTAATATTTAATCTCTAAATAAAGGCTAAGTTAAATTAGATATACATAGAAGTATGATGTATTACTGTTAAGTTTAAATTAAGTCACGATGGCTAGATGTTTGAAGACGCTGCTTCATTACACATTGTAGACTCGCTGACATGACAGTTTTGATCTCAGTGAAAGATACAAACTGTTGTGGCGGACGAGCGATCGCCTTCTCTCTGCACAAGATGGTCAAGGCGTAAACATTGCTCTGGATATCCTCCGAACATGTGCTATATCCAAAGTACAATTTAGTTGAAATACACTAATCTCGCGCCGAGTTAGATAGCCATTTTGAAGTCAAACACGATTGACTAATAAGTATGAGTTTAGATGTATAATTAAGGCAAGTGGATATTTGTGACCAATGAGCAAAGCATTAGTGAAAGTTACACCAACAGTTACAATGTTTACAGGAAACAGAACTAAGTAGTGAAAACGACAACTTTTACTTTCATAAAATGCCAACAACAGTTACAATTATTACAAAGAAATAACTTTTACTGTCATACAATGTCAACATCAGTTACACTTATTACAGGAAACAGAACTATGTAACGCAAACTCTTACTTTTATTGTCGAAAAATCACAACAGCAGTTACAACTATTACAGGAAACAGAACTAAGTAGTGCACCTTGTAAACTTTTAATATCATAAAAAGACAAAAACAGTTACAAGTATTAAAGGAAACAGAACTGAGTAGTGCAAACTCAAACTTTTATTATCATAAAATTATAACACAATTACAATTATTACAGGAGACAGAACTTAGTAGTGCAAAGCGTAAACTTATATTGCCATAACATGCCAACATTCGATGTATAATAAGTAACAAGCAAGCTGAAAATAACCCAAAAGAATGTTACAACACTTAAAATGCCAACGAAACGTCTAACAGCAAATAATGATTAACTGAACAGAACAACTTTTATACTAAGTGGCACAAACTTTAGTACTTCATACCACAAACAAGTCAAGTCTTATAATAAAATTCCTAAACATTTCATATCCTTTTCTAGAGCTACTAAAGTTCCAGAATGACAAAATTAGAGCTAAATAAATCGGTGTTTTGAAAGTGATACGCCTCGAAAAAAACTACCAGAATTTGTGCAAAAGTTAACATTTATCCAAAAGTCTAAGATATTGTTTATAAATCCAAAGCAATGTAAATTGAAGATAAAAACACAAATCGAATTGAAGGGTTTATAAGACGATAATTATAAAAAATGTTACAGTTAGTAAACACATCACTTTCAAAACGCAAATGTAATGCCAACGATTTCCAATATTTGGAAGTAAAGGTATTGTATGTAAAGTCAATTTTGTATTTGCAGCGTTTTCAAAACGGAAACGGAAACGGAAACTGAAGCTATAATTGAAGATTAATAGTTCCTTTATCTAGAAACCGTGTTACAAAATAACCCCTCAAAGTGTTTCAAACGTTCAGATTAAAATAGTTACTATTAATATTATCTCATTTATAATTTGGTTTAAACAAATTATGATATATTTATTAAATTATAATGATAAATAATAACTATCANAACTTTTGGCCTATAGGAAAACTATTTTTTACCAATTTAAAACAATTATAAAATTTGAAGTTTATTGCAGACTGAGTTTAAACATGAATGTTGTCCATATCAAGTAAACAGCGCATCTCAAAATATAAAAAAAATATCATACGTTTATAGTTTAGGAACTTTTTCAATAACTTAAATGAAACATGGAGGTACAGACAGAGGAAGAAAATAATTTCCTAGTAAGACTTAACGTCACGATTGAAAACGAGTTACTATACGTTTAAAACGTTATTTCCAATGAATTCTAACTCAAATTCAGGGAGTTTAGCCGTCAGGACAAATTGTTATGAACAGCGCCCACAGCAATGACGTTTTATATATTATGAAATAGGAAGCTGGCTTAAAACAATAATCATTTCTGGTGGAATTCACATGTTAGCGGCAGATATGACAATTAACCAAGTTATTCGTTTATATTGCCAAGGTTCTAATATATATTTCGAAGTTAGAATTTTATAACGATCTACTTTGATTTGTCGGTTATTTTAGAACTGTAACGTGCATAGTAATTATTGTACCGCAATTTTCCTNCCAATTTTATACCACAGTTTTCTTTCGTTGCGTAATTGTTTTGTTGTTATAAAGTGATGAGTTAGAGAACATGTCCTTCTACGACTAGCAGCGAGTCACATGACTGTCTGAGGAAACGTAGTGGTTTCAGCCACGTATTGAGGAAGTAATTTTGTACTTTAATTTTATGTAATATAGAATCTTTAGTTTTCTTATCTAAAATTTGAAACTACTCTCTTGCCCCCGAGGTAAGACTACCATTCAGTCAGGAGGCAGTTTTACATCTTAACTGAAATATTGTCTTTTTAAAATGTTTTCCAGACGTGCTGTATATAACGTCTCAGTTTATCGAGTTATTAATGAGATTGCTAATGAATTTAGATCAAATTTATTCTTGCTTTATTTCAGTGTTTTTTTTTTTACGAAGAACACCATTTTGAGGTTAAGAAATAGATTATTGAGCTTGTGATCTATTTTTTTCAATAAAGTTACAACATAAAATTTGAAAAGTACGAAAGTGTCAAAAATTGCCCAAACGATCAGATATTATTAAAAATGGATGTTAAAAATTAAATGACACGGTAACTTTAGTTTAAAAAATGTGACGATGGTGATTGGCCTTCTGACGAGCATCTTCAGATCTGAAATTTCAGTTCAAAATTAATTTTGTAACTGCTCCACCCGGAAAATCGCATCAGCACCATGACATTGAAACGATTGAAATAACCATGGTATACGTGATGCAGCACCATGACATTGTGACGTTTGAAAGACCCGTGGTGTACGTGGTATTAACTGCAGCATCCATAATTTAAAACGAAGAGTCGAAACGTTCACGCCAACGGTTTAAATTTTTTTAAAAATAAGTAATAAAAATGTATATGCAATCACTCTATCATAAAAACATGAAAAAAACAGATCTATAGAATGAAAAACTTGACGATGAAGATTGTTTTTACAGTATACTGATAACTTGCCGATGGTGGGGTCTTTTAATATACCTTTTGAGGTTGCCTCATACTGCGTTTTATTCCATTGTACAGAATTGACGTTTATATCTACTACACAAATGTGTTTGTGTGTTTCAAGGTAAAATTATCTTTCATTTAACTAAAACATATTGAACGAAACATCAACTATTCAGAAGCTTCATTAAAAATCAGAGGAGACATTCATTAGCTGCTCGTATACCTTTTATGCAGTAATCAGAACATGGATTTATTAAGTGTGCAGTTATCGGTAAAGGTAGTTTCGTATTACTTTGCTAGCACTATTTTTTATTAGTATAGATTATTTCTGGACTTTTACATGACACATTCTACGATAACTGTATTTCCTATTGCTTATTGAAAACTATGAACTCATACGCTATATTAGGTCTTCAGGCTATAGGCCAGTGCTTTTATGTTTAGTAGGTTGTAAGGAAGACCTTTGCTGTCTAAGTACTATTCACGAGGGACGTAACAGTTTAAACGAAAATGCAGAGAATATTTATGCGTCAGTATTTAATGACAACACAAATCTCTCGCTTCCTCATTTTCGTTATTATTGTTTTTTCGGGTTAATTATTTGGAGGTAAACTTAAAGTAACCTCGCTAAATACAGTGGACGTTATATTGATATTCATAACACGAAAATGAAAACATAAAAATGTATTAGTATGTCTGTTCACGTGGTTAGAGAGCTATATTGCACTGTGACTTAACCAGTTTTTAACATGGTATGATGTGAATGTAAATGTCATCAGTTCAGAAATACCTGCATACTTTCAGCCAATCACTGCTAAACTGAACATGTTCTTACGCAACATATTCACTTTTGTTTATGTTTTTTTTTTTTTTTTTAATTCTCGACGCCGAAAGCAAGTATACTTAAATTATGTATTCATACAGAGTTTAATTTGCATTATATTTTTAAACAAGTTAAATGTCTTCCTCATATGAATAAAATTAATTTATTCACATTAAAGTAGACCTACTTATAAAAATACCGTACGCCGATAACTTCAAGGTAAACACCTGTATATAGATTGGATGTGAAAACCATCGTCCAGCTACACTGAAGTTACCGACAATATTTTGACAAGAACACATGTTCGTCTTTTTGATATAGTCATATTCAAGCCGTGAATTTTTTAAATCAAAACGCATGACTTGTGTAAATCCTCTGTATATAGGATTAGAGTAGTTTACTTGCACATAGTGCAGTATACACATTTTAATGAAAGACATAAAGGTTAATATATTGCTTGCAAGCATCTTGAAACTGTTACTTTTAGCGCATGTTCAGGTGTTTATAAATATGATACAAGTTTAAAGTTTAAACTGTATTTGGTATTGGTTTATTACCCATATCTGGATGAATGAATTTTAATCAAAATGTTGATTGTAAACTTCGTTAGTCACGAATAATTTTACATTTTTTACGTTTGCTACATTTTACTAGATGTAAAGTTATTTTAATGCAAACTTCTTACTTTAACAGTTTGGTAAAAACAAATTAGTGACAATTCGAGGTTTAACCAATGGTAAATAAACAAAATCATTTCACGATCTTATTTATAAAAAATAAATCGATATTTTACTTTAAGTGAGTAGCTTTCCCCTTTTATCACTCGGTGTATCAAAACTTGCAAAGGATGGAAGCTTGATAAAGATAATTAGATTACTGAAAATGGCAAAGGGTGTTCATAAACTCACGGCTGAGTGTAATTCACTTACTCATTAGTTTACTGTATGGAAATACGAGACGGAGCATCTTCTAGAAAGTTGATATATAAACTGCATTTTGAATGATAAAACAAAGTTTGAAATCGAAAAAATAGAAGATCGTGTAGCTTATTTGTCGCTTCTGTTACCAAACTATGTTACTAAACTTTTAACTTAAACAATATTTTACTTTAATGACTGCAAGAATCTGTTTGTACAAGTCAACGTTGTCTATTTATTTTATGGTCAACAATTCATTATCCATTTATATAACTGATAAGTACACTACTTACTTTTCTGTTTCTATAGCCTAGTAAGCTTTTTTATTACTATGGTTTAGGGAAATACATCTATATATCACGCCTCAATTAACTAAAAGGTTTTCAGGACAAACTCAACTATACCAAATATTGTGCATAGAAATATGCCTAATTCCATCCTCTGATCGACCATTTAAAAGCACATAAATATGTGTTTGTCTTACATAAAATCTTCGTAAATGCATTTTCGCGATATTTTCAACCTGTGTAAGTTTTTGGTCTCACTGCATGACATATGGTAAACGCGTAGCTGTTGTTCTGTAGAGATATATTTTTCGAATCTATTAATTTTACTCTTCTGACAGTTCTTCTCAGGCCTTAGACATAGTGGACACGCTATCCATTCTACTGTAACGCCTTGAAACTAATAAGGCAATTTACAGATTGAATAAGACTAGCTAAACCTTCGTAATATGAATCCCAAAGTCTCCCACAGTTTTCGATGAGCGGAAGTGTTTTCTTTGGAATCTGTTGAACATTATCTGTGCAAACCGAGTATTTGGAAGCAATTTCCCAACAATGTAGTTACAGTAATATGAGAGATCCACGATACATCTTTAGTAACGAGAACACGCACATATGTTTTCTATAGTACTTACTTGGATGCCTGATTACTAGAGTAGTGATATATCTTGGAACATAGCAAGTAGAGTTAACCAGACAATAAATAATGTTCAACTAAGTAGTAGAGAAACATTGAAATTAGAACACAGATATGAGAATCCACTAACTTCGGGTGACTCTGTTTCGCCTATACTATAATTAATATACATTTTCATATTATTTAAGAAAAACGCTAGAAGATGTCATCGGGATAGGGCCCCCAAAATTGTATAAGTAGCGTCAACTACTTATGCAGAACCCAATCATGTAATTAGTGAAGACAGGGTCATTAATTTCCATTAATGTGACAGATATGACCCATAAAAAGTGATTGAAGATGGCAGTTTTGGCATTAAAATATTTAATGGGGGTAATAAAGTGTGTCGGTTGTGTTTGGGTGTGCTTAACGAGTAATATCGACCACGTATTGAGTGAAGACCGGGTCATTAATTCCCATAAAAATTTAATTTTGACGTATAATACAAATGGTAGGGTGTCTTTGTAAGTACTTAGCGAGTGATATAGAACCCTTATAAAATGTGTAGGGTATTTTTGTGGGATGCTTAATGAGCTATAGGTATTCTTAGAGTGGGTCATTGGGTCAAGAATTAATGTAGGATATTTTTTGTGAAGCTCGTTGTAGACCGTTAGAAAAATAATAGAAGACTGTTTCAAAGTGAAGAGTGGTTAGGAAAAGGGTTGGGATCAGTTGAATGTCTGGTGAGGCTGCGTAGGAAGGTGTTAAAATAGCATGAATGTCAACGCAGTCGTGAGAAACGTTGTTAAAAAGTAATTAGATAGAGGGATTCTGTCGGTGTTGGATACAAAAATGGTCCAGAAGGGAAAAGGTTTATTTTGTATTCCCGGCATGGATTGATGGTCAAGCGGGATGGAAAAGTGTTATTTTTATTCCCGGTGAGGAGATTGTCTGATATAAGAGTTACACACACACACACACACACATAGATTCACAGAGACAGGTATTGTCTTTTACACGATGGACGAGTAAAGGAAATATAAGGTTTAAAAAAGGAATTGGCGATGTTGTAGGTTTGTTTTTCTTTTAAACTTTAACTGTGTAAATAAGAAAAGTATTGATTAAAAAATGTATATCAACTCACCTGAAAGACATCTGAACGGATGTCCTTTAGACAAAGTCGCAGGCCGTTTGGCATGATTAAAATTGGAGCTAAAAGACCAATGCGAATGGAGCGGAAGGGGCGTGATCAACACTATCTACCCATTCGTCACCGGACACCCCATACCAGTACATTAATCCGGATTCAGCACCACATCAGTACCGTGTAGGGCCACCTTTCACCGCAATGACGTCCGCAACTCTTCGAGGAAGACTTTCCACCAATTTGCGATACCTGTCAACGCGAATCTTGCCCCATTCCTCTTGCAAAGCGGCGAACAGCTCAGTGGTGTTTTTAGGGCGGCAAGGCTTGGTTGTCAAGCGGCGCTCCAACTCGTCCCAAAGGTGTTCAATCGGGTTGATATCTGGACTTTGGGCTGGCCAATCAAGGTTTTGCACACCCATGTCCTNCTCTCTGAGTTTTCCTGGTACATGTCGACGCATAAGGAATTTATTCCTTATACAGCCAAGAGTCTAAGGTTTCAAGTTCCACCTAGGTATATTCAAGTATCAAGATTACACATGTATAACATTATAAATCCAACAGAATTTATGGATGCAATCGCTTTTCTCAGAAGTGGACGTCTATCTCAACGATCAACTCGTAAGCACGGCAAGTAATACGTACCCCTATCGCGCCTATTTGGAAACATTACTCAATTACGATCGTGGTGCAAAACGGGATCAGTTCGAAAAGTCCTTATGGGCAAAAGATACACTGGGGAAATTAGACGTGGCTGATTAGGAACTCAAAAAACGTACGGCGTATTGCGCCAGCTGGAAAATCGTGGACATGTTGGGTGGTTTACATTTGGATGTTACAAATTTGAATAAACTGTTAATGAATAATGTGAGCCTCAAATTTAAATTTATGCGTTCCAACCCGGAATTAATGTTGATGAGTGGAGAAGAACACCCAAATTTCAAGTGGTTCTTATGGAAGCCATTTTACATGTGGGTAAAGTACACGTCGATCCCACCGTGGCTCTGAATATCAATAAAGCGTTGATATTGAGTACAGCCAAGTACCCCTTGCAACGATCAGAAATTAAAACCTTATCCATACCTCACGGAACCATGAATGTGAACAGAAACAATTTATTTTTGGTAGGTTTACCGCGTCTGTTGGTGATAGGTCTCGTAAATACGATGGGATATAATGGCTCTTACACGAAAAATCCGTATAATTTCCAACAATACAATTTAAATTCCTTATCCCTGTACGTGGATGGTGAACCAGTGCCTAGCAAACCTTTACGCCATGATTTAGTAAAAACAAATATGTGCAATGTTATAACACATTGTTTACACATCTGGACCGTCTCTATAGAGATACAGAATTGGATCTAACACGTACATAGTATGGACGTGGCTATACCCTTTATGCATTCGATATAAGCCCTGATGGAGGTCGTGGAAGTCATTTCAATCTGATAAGTCATGGTAATTTGAAGTTGGAACTCCAATTTGCAGAATCTCTACCCGAAACAGCAAATATCATCGTGTATGCTGAATTTGAAAACTTGCTGGAAATCCATCAACATTGGAACGTCGTGTTCGATTATAGTACATGAGTACGTTACAATTGGAACGGATCAACCGTCAGGATCGGGCACTTGCATCTGTATTTCGCGGGGTGTATCCCGCCGACAAGTTGCCAAAAGTAACACTATACCCCAGCGCCTATATCGCCAATACGGACGATTCCACCCGTCCGGGTGAGCATTGGGTAGCTTTTTATTTTGACGTTGATGGCAAAGCTAAATTCTTCGATAGTTTTGGAAAACCACCTCGTGTGTATAATGATGCATTCGTGATATTTTTGGATACTTACGGCACATCGTTTCAGTACAGCAGCCATAGCATCCAGGTGTCAACATCCAAGACCTGCGGTCATTATTGTCTCTACGTGTTACATCATTTGAGTTTACACGTACCATTACAAACCATTATTGGTATGTATTATACAAGCGATCCACGTAAAAATGGTGCACTCGTGTCTTGCTCGTATTGCAAATTACGTAACGATCCATTTTACATTTTGTCGTCGGTACGTGGTTCGTGCCTTCAAACCTGTATGGCTGGGTATTTAATAAAAACACATAATGTTTAATCTAGAAAAACGACTTGTTTATTCATATTTTAATACAAATGCTCCCATTAGCTTGGCTTTTTATAAAATCCGATGTTTTCCACATCGTCAGCAAACAATTCTTGTATCGGTTTTTTAAATTGCACATAACCAACCATATGTTTCTTGTTACGGCCAAAATGATTTTTCAACAAATCCGTTATGTTAGATCTAGGGATGATATCGTTTTTATAGACGAATTCACCGTTGGGTTCCCAGGCTAGGAGATCATGTCGCGCTAAAGCTTTAGTCAAGATTTTGAAAGCATTGGACCGTTCGCGAGTTGATAGCATGGCGGCTATATGCTGAGGCGTAGGCATGGTGGGAAGCGTTGGCTGCTGCTGGGGCTGTGATGCTGGCGATGATGATGATGATAGTGTTGATTGTGGGGGTATAACGGGTTGTGTTGCTGTTGTTGTCGTTGTTGCAGAATTGTCTGTAACATCGTTTTTAAACGTTGTAATTGTTCTTGCTCTTCATTGGTATGTTGATCTCGATCGTGCCAATAGAGATTTTGATAACGATGTAATAGCTGCGTGTAATGTTTTAATTTAGCATCAGGAGTAAGAGAAGTGTCATTTAATACAGTCAACATATCTTGATCAAACCATGCCAATGTTGTACCTGTAGCAGTCAGGGTTTTATGTGTCGATTCCAGATCGTGAGCTGTCGGTCATTGCAACGACGTATTAGATAACCAAGTATCGGCCGGCACGTGAATCATTTTCTTGCCATGTTCCATGTTATTTTAACTCAGCAACGATGCAAGCGTAGGAAGGACTGCACTTAAAAGAGTAAGTAGAAAAGGCAAAAACCCGCCGTACTGCAGCAAAACTCGACGTTTTCGTTTCAACGACGGAGTTTTACGTGCTACAAATCGCGTTTGAGTTTATTATGACGCATCAACTGTTTTTTACAAGATGCTGTTAAGGGTACGTTCCTTCGGAGTACGTTGAGCAACTTTCGCACAAAGTTTGCACGACGTGTCCCGGTGCTGCTGCGAGAACAGCTTTTCTTTGAGTCGGTTTACTCTGGCGTAGAAGACGTAGTTAAGTTAACGTATCTGGTGTCGAACGTAACATGATCTGACGTATTAAGCAATCCGTACAAGGGCCGTATTAAACCAAGAGCTCTGGTCTTATTGGCTCGTGGTAGCACAACTTATATTTGTTGACACACGTGTGTCGTATTATCGAGTTGTTGATATACCGTACAAAGCTCAAGAACCTTCGCCACTAATAAACAGACGATGCTTGCCAAAAGTATAAAAATGCTAATGCAATAGGCTTTAAGACTGAAACGAGTATTTAATCGTTCTTACAGTATCTCTGTGACTGCGTTCATCGTGTGACTAAGGGGATGGATATTTTGCATATCGTTTTATAGAGAGTAGCCACGAAGCACGATGCATGGCTTTGTAGACGGCGCAATGTTCCACGGTGATGTGGTTGCTCATACACTGCATGCAATAGGCATTTCCACATGCGTTGCTAAAGATTGATGGGCAATCCAGATCATTTAAATCAAGTATGGGTATGGCTAACATTGGCTGGAAAAATTATACTTTTTCCTGTCCTTTGACGTATATCTTCTGAGCATTTGTCACGAGATAGCGAACACTAAACTGTAAAAACTCGTAAGGGACAAACCCTTCGTTCCATTTTAAGCTATGGAGACGATGTTGTAACCATGTATTTTGACGTCGCGTCGCATCTTTTAACTAAAACGCAGGGTAAGGTGGCATTAATAGAAACGATTGCACTCTAGTGATAGCATCGGTATTAACCTCACATGTTGCTAGTTATTTGACGACAAAACTGTTGGTATCGTTCATAAAACACTCGCAATCCAAAACCACACTTGCCATGGTTTGCAATCATAGACTGGCTGACATGTACTCATGTTGCATAAATCTTTTTATTACTATTCAGGATTATACATGATTGGTGTTTCACCGGGGAGTACACCGGTCCTCACACGTGCTAGTATTTCATTTGCAACCACAGTGTCACATCCCATTCTACCATGCGCGTCCCCACCAACTCAGGCTGCACCCCCTGCCGCTGGCGGTTCGGATGTAGTTGGAGCGGGTGGATCTACCGCTCGGCGCGTGGCGAATGATGTCCCCTCGATCCTTAAGGAAAGCGGCGACACCCCAACGGTCGATACGGAGNCTTACATTTACATGTACCATTTCCTTATACTTAACCCTTAATAACTCCACCTTCGAGAAATGCAAACATACGAACTGCTAATTACTTGAACACAATTACTCCTGCGCTATGTTAGCTTAAAATAACTCTCCTCCAGCATTAAACATTCACCGTTTGTCGTCATCATCTACTAAAAGTGTACATCTCAGCATATACGACATCCAAAATATGTTACAACAGCCTGCAGCATGTCTAGGTTCTGTTGAATTCGACTTGGTTCATTCTATAAATAAAAACAAAGCATACATTTTTTAAAAAAATCCTTTTTTTCATACAGGCTTAATAATAAAATGCTCCTGTTTTGGTCGGATGGTTCCGGGTTTGCATTCATGGATCGCTTTCTCATCCTATAAGGATATGTCACATATCCTACCAGGCCTATCATACAGTTCAGTATCACCATTATGCATTTTTAAGTTTCCCACAACACTCTTAGAGATACCCTTTTTTATCGTGTTTTCAAATCTACACCAGAATGCTCAATGTTAAGGTGTTGCCGGACTTTTTTTACACATTGTATATAAAAAACGTCAGTGTGAGTAGTTATGGGCGCAAACAACAAAAGAAAATATAATTCTATTAAACGTCTCTAAAAATCGAGGCATGAGACATGTAACTGTTATAGGGCCGAGAGACTATACCTCTACTATGTTCAGGAGACTGGAGTTCTTAAAAGCAACATAACTTTACAGGGTTAGCACTTGTCTGTTCATGAATAAATTATTAAAAAACAGAAAAACATTAGATATCATGAATGTTAAAAAAATACAAACACTAAACAATAGAGAAAATTCACACCTCCTAAATGTAGAACATAAATCCTTAAGCACATCAGGGTCCAGTGGAATGAAATAATAGATTCCATTGTTATATCTTTTAATTCTAAGGAATAGTCTAATCAATTTAAAAAAAAATGTAGAACAAGCTTCACAATAATATAATTTTTATCAGTGTGAATACTTATATTAATTATTATAAGTAATACGTAAACACGTCCGCAAATACGAAACTAGTTGCACTAAGGTAAAATTATATTTTATGCTTCTAAGATAATGCCAGTCTTAGAATGGTTTCTTTAAGAAACTCGATTAGTTACTACATCAACACATTACAATTATTTTATAATCCAATAACAGTTCACAATGTATATGTTATATTGGTAAAAATGAATGAATAAATAAAGAAAACAAATACCAAATGTTGATGTGAATCAACACGACAGTTTTGACAGGTTGAAAATGGCAAAAATGCCCTTTATGTTTCATTCTACTTATACAAAATAAATTTTTACAAGATAATTTAATTTAGGGTACCAGTCTAAAGGTATATTTCAGTCACATATCCATGCAGAAATATGGGCAAATCCTCTGAGTTAAGTTGGCACCACTTGTACAGATTTCAAAGTGTAACAGCTCATGTGAACACAGTTAATATCAAAACTTCGAATTCACGTGGCGCACTTACGATGTAGTGCCACCACATTTGCGCCCTCTGGTGGCTGGTAATGAAAGCGTTCCATGACCTGTTAAAAGAACCGATTTATACGTATTTCTATCTTTATGAGGTAACCCCTACTTTCCTTCGTAGAAAATGAAACTAGCAAGTTGTATTTGTCAGATAATATGTTTTTAGAGGCCAGATAATGGGACTAATACCCCACAAATTTTAATTTAAAGGCGCGGAGCTAAGCTGTCGTCATAAAACTATTGTCAATAATATTCAACCTTTCAAAACTTCCGTTTCAACTCTGAAAAAACGATGGTACAGACCCCAAAATTAGTAAAGGCAGCAATTTTGTTTTCATCTATTTAATGTATCGCTTACTTGTGAGTACGTTTTTAAATTTTAAAAATTATTAGNANCTAAAATAAATGTTATTTAAAAACTATAATAATTTTCTGACCAACGCAGAAATTTAAAAAAAAAAGTTACACGTTCCTTGCTTCACTCATTCCAAATTCCGAAGTACCTCAAACTATTTTAAGATACTTCGACTTAGTAAATATCGTATTATGTTTTCGATATGCGTGTGTTTTTTAAAATCAAAGATATCGATATATTCGAAATTTCCAAAAGTCGATGATGACATGTTTCCTACATTTGATGGCATCCCAGGTCGATATCGATATATCGCTGACGTTTCGTTGTGGTTCAATTTACAAAATTCAATATTTGAAATCCAATATCGCAAAGCCCTAGGACACAGCAGTCTATAATTGGATGCCTTTAGAAGTACATCGATGTCATAAGTTGGCAGTTCAAACATATGATAATACCATGTTGCATAAATTAGATATCTTTATTATTTCAGGAATTACTGATCCCAATGATTTTGTACAAATTCTGACAACTGTTTCTACCGCATGATTCTGCCATGTCCTCTGTATCACTAGATTTACATTTAACGAAATAATTTAAGAGGAGGGAATAAACTAGACACCTGTTCAACTCGAATGTTTTTTTTATCAGTAACGGTTTATCAGGAAAGAACAATAACAACTATTGAAAATCATTTTTATTTGTAGGATATTATTTCACATTGAAAGTTACGAGTAAATCTAGTAAACTACTTTTTTTCTAGAGAAATACTCGTAACAAAAAATGCCTCCTCCCCCAAATATATATAAATATATTTTTTTAACTATTAAGTTATTAATACATTGTGTTAAACACGTGCTAGTAACTAAGATCTCCAATGGGGCTCAGAAAATCTAGTGAACTTGAATTCCAGTAAAACCCAGTCTTGTCTCCTCACTAAGAAAGTTAATCAGAATGTTCCTGCCCTCATTTTTTCAAATAGCAGAATCACCAACAACGATTCGCTCTCTATATTAGGCGTTACTCTCTCCTCCAATCTTTCTTGGCATGACCATGTATCTGCTTTAGCCCAAGCTGCTTCCAGAAAGTTAGGATTTCTTTTTCGATTCAGGAAATACTTCACCGCAGAGCAACTCTTAAGTCTTTTTAAGGCCCAAGTTCACCCTATTTTGGAATATTATTCACACATACGGGGTGGTGGCCCTAAAACCCATCTCAATCTTCCCGACCCAATTCAAAGGCGAGCTTTTCCTTTAATCAATGACCCATATCTCACTAGTACCTTGCACTCTATGTCTCATCGTCGTGCAATTTCTAACCTTTGCCTGTTTTACCGTTATTTTCACGGTCACTGCTCTACTGAGCTCGCATCTTTAATTCCTTCAGCTGCTACTTATGTTCGTACTACTAGGCAAAGTGTCTCATGTCATTGTTACAACGTCAAACGTTTTACCCACAGAACTCTCTGCCGTCGTCTGTTTTCCCTGATACATACAATCTTCAAACCTTCAAAACAAAGGTTCATAAACATTTGCTTTCTTCCTAGTTCTATGTATTCTTTTTAGCATTCACGGTGCTTTTGCATTACCCTTTCGTGAGTTTCTTATCAATAAAAAAAATGAAGTTGTTGGTTATTGATATCAAGAAAATACATTACATGGCCAGAATTTCCTGTATAATGAATTGGGTTATTCTATATAAAACGCGTGAAAGGCTGGCCTTTTAGGTTTCCTCACAAACAGCTGATAAGGAACAGTGATTCAGCTCTATTTCTATGTGTACTGTGGGTTGCCAATACAGTGAAAAACCACGGCTTATCACACATATATATATATATTACATTCTTAAGAGAGTTCTACTATAAATATTTAGTTATCAAATTCAAATTGCCAAAAGTATTTACAAATCTGATTCCATAAAGAATTTTACCTTCCAAATGATTTTGAAAGGATACTGACTATAGCTATCACATAGACTGTTCTAAAATAGAGCCATATACTTTTGGGAAATTAAACAAATCTCCGTTATGGTTAAAGGAATATGGCTTATTGGCTATGTGAATTTGTTCCTTAAAGAATCGTTATTAGTATTCCTTTCTCTGTCTAAACCCTCAACCCTACCTCAGTCCATTTCATGGTCTGGCTATTATTTTGATGTTTGACAACAGATGGTTTGCAATGCATTTGATAAATGCAGTATTTTATTTCCCAGTTTCAATCTTATCCATACATTTAGTAAATTATTTTTAATTTGTATGTAGGGTCTGAAAACTATTTTTATGTGAGAATTTTCTAAAGATCTCTCACTTATACCCTCCTTGTATGGAACACCAGCTACAGGACATGATTTTTCATATTTCCTAAATTGAGATCTAGTCGAATCTTTATTAAAGAAAGATTTAATATGTTTATCAAGTATACGTTATGGGTAAGATCATTAACTTTTTTAATAATTTTATCTTAATTTTCATTAGTAGATATTTGCTTAGCCCAGTGAACTAAACCTTTAATAATCCCTAGTTTTTTTTTTTCCTTCTGATGGTGGTTGGAATTATAACTTAGGTATCTGCCAGAAACGGTGGTTTTATGATACCAGTCAAAGGAAATGGAGCTGTTTATATTATTCACAGTCGTACTTTGCTCTGTATATGTTCCATAACTAAACTGGATACTAGTCTACTACTAGAACAGAACCACCCGTAACTACTCCAAAGCACTGTTTATACATCGTCTCCATTACAGAAAATACATAGTCAATCTAAGGCCATTTTAAAACCCAAAAAGATCTAAAGTGGTGTAGTCTTTAATTATAGACCAGATTGTTCAACCACTTCGAAAACTAAATCTGTGTATGTTAGTAAACAATGATTTAACATCTAATGAAAACGACGCATCGTTTTTAGGAACAGATACACCTACAATTATTTGTCTTAAATGTTCAGCGATTTTAATCCCTGTGCAATATTAGACAGGATTTTTGAAAACAAAAATTAGGAGAGATTTATATTCGGGTAGTTAATGCAAGATACAGTAGGTCTAAGTGGAATAGCTTCTTCGTGAATTTTTGGTAGACCATACACTCTAGCAAGTGTACTGTGCTTAGGAATTAAACTATCTCTTGTATTGCCATAAATGTAATCTTTAGTGACCCATCATATTACCAGTTCAGAAACTTTTATTTCTAAAGATTGAATAGTATTCTTGGTAAGCGAAACATAAGTGAATGTATCAGAGAGCAAGTGTTCAAGCTTTTTAACACAGTCTTGCTTTTCCATCACTCCAGTTTTATTATGTTTATCTGCATTAGTGACAATTCAATTTAGATGTTTTAAAGCTCAATGGACAAATTATGTTCAAGTTTTTCTTCCTTGCTTCTAGATTGATTTATAGTATGGGTAAAATAAGGTTGGAGACGGAAATAATTATTAGAAAGCTGATTCCTTCTGAAATACGTTCTTTAGGCCCCCTGTACTTCCCCAGAAAAATCCCAAAAAATCCTGCATGGGGAACACCCTTAAATTTTGAATAAAAGGACGCCATCTTGGATTTAAAAAAAAATGCGATAACTCAGTAATGGACAATAGTAGAGAGGTGCTGTTGGTGCCAAACATTTCTGTTTTGGAAGAAGGAACTCATTACTGCAAAGAAAAAAGGTGGAAAATAGATATTCGATATAATTTTATTAACATATTATTGCATAAAATAGGTTCGAAAACATACAAAAACAGTATTTTTCCAGTAAAGAATTGTGGAATTTGTTTGGAAACATTTCAAAATGAAAAATTTACACGTATACATAAACAGGTAGGGGTCATTCCATATCAAGTAATCCAACACTGGTTGCTTGACCATTTAAAAAAAATGTTTTTTTTTTTTCAAACACCTTTACATGTTGGGAGTTCAAAATTACCATTATTTTATTTTTATTCCCTTTTGTTTTCGCGTGGCAGCCATATTTGTTTTACAGAGCGGAGCATTTTTTGCAATTTAAAGGGTTTGCTGAAACTAAAATATTTTAGCCCCTATGTACGCTATCAACATGGGACGAAAAGCAATCTGTTCAGAAAGAAATGGTCTACAAGATTGCTTATCAGACATTTTTACCTAAATGCAATTCTACAGGGTGAAATTTAAGCCTGAATTATTAGCTCACTTTTTTAAAAACTGCCATCTTCGTGAATTTTTTTATGCATGAAGGGTTAGAGTGTACAAGTTATTAATTTTTTTACAAAGAGGTGTAAAGCAGTTGTGTTCAAACCTAAAATTTCAACCTTGTAACTTGAATGCTTTTTTTACTAAAAATTCACAAAATTTGGAAATTTAAGAAAATTGAATTTTTCAGAGCTCTGGTGGGGGACGAGATAAAAATCTGTAATTTCTGCCCATAACAGGACTATACGATTGCATTA
>KZ871504.1:0-33803 GCA_003456935.1 Machilis hrabei | reverse complement strand
TTAAGATGGACAAAACCTTTTTAATAAGTAGCTCGCTCAGCTTCGCTACTTAATAAGCCATGCTGAAATCAGACTGAATCAGGCTACAAAGTCATAAAAGCTTTTTTTTTTAATATTTTTATTTTGTAATTTTTATTTTGTCTTGATTGGTGTGTTACTTTACAGGCCTAAAGTCTGGGTAAATTTTCTTGATTAAAATTGTTCTTACCTGCACCTTATTCGAGTTACTGGTTTTCGATGTCAAAATACGAATTACATTTATCTATCAGTGCAGCGTGTGAACGCCCTCTAACGGTGATTGGACTACCGCTTTGGGTAGTACCTTGACGAGCCGCAGTGAAGCGCCCGAATTCANATCAGGGGTATTGTATATAAGGAAATGCCTTGGGCATTGTCCTTTACTTNGAAGCAGAGTCACGTCCGATCTCCTGGTAAGTTCACGTCCTTTTGTTCTGTACTGCATGAATGCTAGGTTGTGCCAATACTGACTTTTATCTTTTATTAATAGTAATGCTACATTTAGTAATTTAAAGTAATGTATTTTTTTTGGACGCGGTTAGTACCACAATTTCCTTAAACGTTGACGAATTAGTGTATATCAGGTATAAATTCCTGACTTTTGTTCGGGAGAGACAATGACTACTTTGGTTTGCTCGTGTTCCCCCGAGACATGGTGTGGGTCTTTTTATGCCCGTAGCTGGAATCAAAGTGACATGAGATACCAACTGTGTTTTTTTGTCCCTTCAGGGCATGGTGGCATGATCTACACTAATTTTTGTGTTATAACGAGTTGGTCAATTAGAAGGAGGGAGAAGCACTTCTTATGACCATGCTTTCGATTGTACTTCTTATTAATAACCTATTGTTGACTTTACTGCACGATAACTGGCAAGTAGAAGAACGGTACCGCCGCTTTGCGTCCCTAAGTAAAAGAAATTACAAGGACGCAAATAGGACAGAACATTCAGTGTTGAGAGCTTTAGTAACTGTCATTTCACTATGTGCAGTAGGAAATATGCTATTGTTAAATTACTTTTTTTCAATTGTATAAGGCCCTTGCTTTAGTGATTGTTAAATCCCGTTTCAAATCGAGCGCACTGCTGCGTTACGAAACTACCGATTTAAACTGGGCCGCTTGTGTAAGTGCTTTTTGAGTGAACAAGTTTCTGAACAATTATGTTTTCACATTTGCAGTTGAGGAGGAGTACAGGACAAATTGCCGGCCCGAAGTCATGTTGGCCGACTACTGATCTACCTTGGGGAAGCAGAAATTGGGCTACCCATATTGAAGACGACGTTTATGCCGTCTGAACAGTGAAGTTGTGCGACTGGTCTCTGTTGGTATACGTCATCTACTATGGCATCAGGTAGTTTACACCATTGTTATTGGTTCCGGTGGACTAAGTCAGGAATACGCTAGCATCGCCTGACTTCTCAGTGCTTTGTTTTGAGTGCCGTTACTTCAAAGCCTTATCATCACAAATTGTGAAAGTTGTGCAATCTACGATCTTGTGTCATTGTGGCCTGATTGGGCGATTTATCACTCATTGGTGTGTGCGAATAGAAGCTCATGTTAATAAAANCAGTGCAGGTAAACTTGTTGCCTTTTGTGTATTCAGTAGCCCTACCTGAACCAACTTTAATGCAGTGGCGTTAAGATTGGGAATTGTGTACATAACCTTTTTTTGTTCAATTGCTAGTCAGTTCTTGAAAGGTGTATTAATGCTGGATATTCGCCAGCTGTTACAAATAAAATATTCTGGCGCTCAAAATTTTTCTTTTGTTGTGTTCGTTGTTGACTTGTGAAAAGCAAATCTGGTCCTTGACCCACGGCCTACNNNGGCTATGTTGCTAGCCAGGGCCTTTAGGCGTCCAAGTCAACTGCAAATACTTCTGTTTTCTGGTTGCTATTAGGTTACTAGCAACAACTGCTAAAGATTCCCCCCCTTTTTTTGTGTCTTTTTTCTTTTCTTTTTTTTTCTTTCTCAAAACGCCTATTTTTTTTTTATGCAAGTTACCAGGCTTGCGTGTTTACACTGCATGTAACGAATCTTACATTTGGAAACTTCTCGTGTGTCTTCAATCCAATTGTTCTTGCTGATTTCAAAATTTGATTGTGTTTAAATGACGTTCTTTGCATCAGTATTATATTTATGGTGTTAGAGTTGGAAGAATTGTACTTGAAAACTGATATCAAGTATGTGATTCATGTGCATCTGATACCATTAGGAAATGTCTGTACTGCAGCTACGTTTTATTAGATATACAGAACTTGAATATTCACACTTTATGTGTTTTTATCATTCTGGACTTTGATGTAACCAAATCTCACTCTGAAATCACACAACGGAACTTCTGTTGTGATAAAATCCGAATGAGAACATCAACTACTGACAGTAGGCCTACTTCTAGGTCGAAAGGCATTTTGCAATCATGTTACCTATTTTTTTTTCCTTTTTTAGGCTGAATTTATAGTAATGCCAAACCCCTTGATCAGTATTCTTCAAATTTCTTCTGGATTACTTCCTGTACATCAAGTTTAGTGGAAATTAAGTGATGGATTTAGGCATTATTGGCAATTTGACCCATATCTGTCACAATAAATAGATGGTCAAGAAATTAGGCAACGTGGTTGAAACTTGGTGTTTCACATGTCTTACTAGGTGAAAACCATTACCAGACCTAATGGAGACCCATCCACATCAGAACAGTGCTTAAGGATAATTTAACTTTTCCTCTCACTCGACACGGCCAGTGGTGTTTTTATTACGTCGAACGCTTGTCGGTAGGACCTCACTTTTAACGTCCCTTATGGAGTGCTACAGAGGCAGACTTTATACTTGGCTGACGAAAATAGTATTAAAAAAAACTCCTTGAAAAAATGGTAACAATTCAGGTAACATGGACATAGCTCAAGTGATTATTGTCTCTGTTTTTAGGAGTCATTCACAAGATGTTTGATGAAATTTGTTTGTTTTCAGGAAGTTTTGTCATTTAAAAAATCCAAGTCCGAAACTATATGATGAAAGATTCTTAATTTCACTGACAAACTATATCGCCCTCAGTCGACATTTAACCAGTATCTTTGGAATCCGCTGTCCAGCTCTCGCACCTTCGACCACCTGGAAAGACTAAATTCTGACCTGTGCTACTGGTAGTCTATCTAAAGAGCTGTCAACATGAACTTGATCCTGATGGCTTATATAGCTATTCAAGTACAAGATTTTTATTAGCCTAATTTGAAATTGTAGCCTTTTTAGCATTTATTAAATTTAAATTGTCATTATCAGACAGTTATTTCTATGAAGATGTCTGTGTGACCTGGTAAGTGGTTTCAAAATGTACTGAGTTCAATCCCTGATAAGGGTGATATCATTTCTCAGTAAAATTGAGCATCTTCAGCATTATTACATATTTAGTGTTAACACTGATGGCTTAAACATTTGATCCTCTGATTTCCCCAATAAATCGAGAAATTGATTTATTACCACTGATAAATATGCCATGTAAGCATTGCACTTTATTTTATTTTAAATGTCTCTAATCACCAATCACATGCAAATTGGTAGCCAAAAATTTGCTTCATTGTGCATACATACAATAGTTAATGACATGCCAAGCAAATGGTGTATTTTTAAATATTTCAATGTACATATTTCATTTGTTTTCCTTTTCAGCATACTCTGTATTATCAAAAATATGTGGACACTACCAAAAATTTGCAACAAACTTATGTGCAGAAAGGTGCAATGTATATAAAGCTGAAGTGTTTTATTGTGTTATCGATAAGTTTTACACAGATGTGTCGCACGGACGTGAACTTACCGACTCAAAGCATGGGATGTCATTTGAGTAATGTTTTGACCCAGTCACAGTTAAAGTAGACATACCAAAATCAACAACTGGTGATGCTGTCGTGAAGAGATGCATGTAGGACGATGCAACTGCAACGATAAAGCGTTCGGGAAAGCCGCACAAACTGGCGGATGATGACGGAAGAGCCGTGATGAGAACGATTAAAAGATCCCGTTTTTCCTGTGCCATTTTCATGGCTGCTGACATGGTGGCTCAGTTACTACCAGAACTATCTGCAGAGAATTTCACATCTTTCCTGGACTGTGGACATCTGGAAAGCTCTTTTTTTGAGTGATGAGTCAAGCTTATCACTCTTGCAATCTGATGGACATGCTTGGATTTGGCGACAGCCTGGCGAACGGTTTTTGCTGGTTTGTGCTGTTTCAACTGTGACATTTGGCAGAGGATCAGTAATGGTGTGGAGTTGTTTTTCGTGGGTGAAACTTGGCCTGTTGGTTTTTGTACCTCAAACCATGAACTCTGAAGTGTACTTACACTTCCTGGACAATCTAGCCCTGCGAACAATGTGGCAGTATTATGGAAATCTCCGCCGTGTCTTTCGACGTGACCGAACTCCCTGTCGCACTTCACGGCGTGTGCGGGACTGGTTTCTTGAAAATGAGGTAGAATTGTTGGACTGGCCTCCACAGAGTCCCAATCTTAATTCAGTGAAACACCTCTGGGATGAACTGGAGCGGCGGATATGAAATCGCAAGCAATGACCGTCTTCGCTCTCGTCTCTGTCAGCAGCTTTGCAAGACAAATGGCGAGGCCTAACAGAAATTGGTTGTGAGATGCCTCGACAAGTTGATGCTGTCATACAAGCAAAAGGTGGACCGACAATAATAATTAGTCGTTGAAATCAGTGTTTGTCTTTCACTAGTCGGTGTCTACAGACAACCCAGTGGAGACTATGTTCTTGTAACAGCTCTATCAAACAAAGTTACATCTAAATGTTAGAATGTTCTCCANCAGTGTTGCTAAATGGTTAATACCACATGACTCAACAGCTATTTAGTATTTCTGTCCTTGGTGGGGAAAATGAAAAATGGTAATTTTGTTTGGATATTTTTAGGTTATGGTCCCGCAGCTCTGACTGCGAAGGTCTAACGGAGACCCCGTCCGCATCGTAACGAAGGTTTGGGGCGATTGAATTTTGCAACTCGCTCGACACGTAGCCGGTGGTGGGTTCTTTTACATCGAACACTCCTCGACGGGACCCCACTTTTAACGTTCCTCCCGGAAGACGCCTACGATTGTACCTTATTGTGGAGTGCTTCACAGGCAGACTCGTAGGATAACCCTTCACACTCGAGGGTAGGAGTCGTCCCCGGGATTTGATCCCGAGTCCTCCCGATCGGGAGGCGAGCACTCTACCGTTAAGCCAACCTGTAGGTTTGAAAAATCGGAGTTCAGGGGCAAGCTCAGAAAAGCTAAGTTGTATAAATTAATGTGTAAATTAAGACAAAATAATTGTACACTCCACTTGGCAAATGCCAACGAAAAACAACTGGAACATAATGACGAGGGCTGAACTAAACTCAAGTAATGTTTACAAAATATTGAATCATGTTTTATAATTTGGTTTAAAGAAACAATTTCTGTTATATTTGTTTGAAAATCCAAGAGTGAAGGAAAAAAAGTATATGCCAGATATTAAGAACATCCCTCTCCAGTTTCTAAGAAATTACAGACACAGGTGTTAGAATTTATTCATTTTAAAAGTTGCTTTTCTGTGGAGTTCTTACCTTTTTAAGTAGTTTTGAGGTAATATGATACTCAATAACTATTTAATGTCACTTTTCTCTAAAAAGCAATTTACTATGACTTTAGAATACGTTGTAGTGTCTTTACAGAACTTGTAATACACATAAATGTTTTAGTTTTCGTGTTTTTCGGGCTTATCATTTTTCAGTATATTGTACTTTTGGCCACTGATTTAAAATTTTGTTTTTTGTCGACAGAATAGACCTAATCCAGTCGGTTCATCAAGTGGCAAGCCGAGATAATACTCATCCTAATTGGCATGACAAAGCTTGTCATTTATTCAATGAAGATACTGCTCTTATTGAAGGTATGGATCAAGCCCAGGCTCTGACAAAGACTCTTCAGTTTAACAACAATCTACCAAAAGAGATTGAAGACCGCACGAGAAGCCACGACACCTCTATACTGGAAGATGTCGTGAAAAGGTAACGAAACGGAAGCTTTTGTAGAATTTAATTAAATTGATTCGATTTATCTTTGACGGAAGTGCACAAGTAAAAATAAAGCATAGGAACACAGGGCGGTTTGTAGTACTGTTCTAGCCTGCAATAGAGATTCAAACCATTAGAACTACTTCTAGTGGAGGTCTGTTTCAACCAGATGATATGCACATTCATTAGATACAGGTAACACAGCTGTAAGTTAAACAATAATGACTCTTCTGAAAAGTACTTTTCTCTAATACTGGTTCTATTTGAAATTTGAAATCTAGGATTTTCTATTCCTAAATTAGATAACCAGTGACCAAGGTTTGAGGATTTTTTTTTCAAGGACGAAAGCTCCTTTTTATATTGCAAGTGAGCTTTTCATCCACGGAAGAAAATAATTGTCCCGTCGCACGTTCGTATCTAAGCCTTCTTCTTGTTCAAATTCCATTATTACCTTGATTCATATATCCCATACGTAACATTATACACTAGGCTACTGCGGAATAGTTTCAATAAATGGCCATTTGATGTAAAGATACCCAACTTCCTTGTTTGTGGAATAAATCATCGGTTTCTATGTATTGCTGTTTATAAATAGTTATCTTCTTATCAATGAACTAAGTAAATATTTTAGGTAGTGTCAGTTGGAAACATATTTACAGGGAATGGGTATTTAGTTAAAATTGGAAGATAGTTTAAGAAGTACCCTTTGAGGTCTGTCACTCAGCTGGGTCTGAATAAATGTAAATTAGTGGATCCACAGAAGTCTAATTAGAAACTGTACAGTAGAAGTAAAAAAACAAAGCAGAATAGCTGAATGTGGCTTTCAGTATCTTAGTAAGTCACTTGAAGTCATCTACAGTGCACCGATCAGTGTTAGACGACATTCGAGTTCAATCATGGCTACAAAGAAAATAAATTTGATTGAAAAACATGCTGCCATTGTGGCTTTAAGACAGGCCGGTCACACTTTGCTAGAAATCGTACAGTGGACTCCGGTGAGATTCAAGGAAACGGGAGGTTTTAGTGATCGGCCAAGAACAGGTAAGCCGCGAGTGACCTCGAAACACGTACAAGTTCGTCACGGTGAGTAGCAGACACGATCGGTTTAACACTGCACACGAAATATATGCTGCTGTTTTAGAAACGATACACGAACCAGTGTCTGTTTCTGCCGTCAATTCTGAATTAAAAGGCTTTTTAGCAGCTAGAAAACCATTTTTGAGTAAGGTAAAAAAATTGAGAGATTGGCCTGGGCCAATGCTAAAAAACATTGGACTCTTGAGAAGTGGAAAAAGTACTTTGTACATACAAATCAAAGTTTCAGTTGTTTAGTTCAAACCGTCTGGCCTACATTCGACGGTTACGTGGTGCAACGTAGGGGCCTACCGACGTATAAGCACGGAGGCGTTTCCGTGACGGTCTGGGGATTTTTCGGGGGTAGTTGGCGATCTGTTAAAAATGAAGTTGATAATGGAGAAAAAACACAGTACCACAGCATTCTTCAGTATGTCTTATTAGCAATGGCTTCTCACTAAAACAGGACAATGACCCAAAGCATTCATCAAAACTGTGCACGAAATATCTATAGAGTCAAAATGATATTAAAAAATCCTCACGATAACGACTCGGCCGCCTCAAAATCCTGATCGTAATGCAATCGAGCTCTCGTGTCATCACTTAGATTGGAGGAGAGTTAGACGAGTGAACATCACGTATGGGGAAGTTGTGCAATATCAGTGGAAACAAATCAAACCAAAAACTCTCAGGAAATTGATCGAAACAATGTACTCGTGGTGAGTAAAAGCTGAAGGTTTGTTTTCTTCAGAAGATATGTTAATTTGAGTTCTAAAATCATTAAATAAACATAATCCAAATATAACATTGATGATTTGCTTTTAAGTCTAAAATAGGACCATTTATTGACACTGTTGAGCAGTAGTGTATACTCATCAAATCATATTGTTACTCTTAAGGGGTTTGTCTCACATTCCTTCCTTTATGGCAGTTCCTGGGTTCAAATCCCAGGGCTGGCTCTTAGCCTGCACTCCACACAGGCGTCTTCCGGGAGGGACGTTAAAAGTGGAGTCCCATCGATGTGTGTAACATTCAGTCAGAACTCTGGGACCATAAGCTCAAATGATCAAATCTGGGTGATATTATGGGAGTTGTTCAAAATAAAATATAACATAAAAAATAAGCATTCAATAACGTGGTATTCCATGTGCCGACAGGTTTTATCGACAAACTGCGTACAATAAGCCTTACAAAAATAAATTTCATATTAAAATTTTTACTAAATAGAATAAATAATTTCAACAAATTAGTTCCTCATAATATTATATATTGTATAATTTCACAAATAAATGCATTTTCAGTGTAACATATAAAATGTGATTTCCCATACCTTGTGTTTAAATCGCTTACCGATGTATACCTCACACTGATTACTTTTTGTCCATGTGATGCATTTACATGTGAGGAGGAAGAATTGCTTTCGAAATTACACCCACTTGCTGATCATAATCCAAAAGCGTTTCTAAATATTCTTGTTTTTATGAACGGTAAACATTTTGGTCTCGGGTCTTATTGAGCACAGACTGTTAAAACGATCGCAGATGAGCATTGTAAAGTTTGGTGAATTGGATGCTGTGAAATATGTAACAAAAACAAATCTTGATGGNTAATTCAACCGTGAAGCAATTCATCACTCGAACGAAACAAATGTTTCACGATGCCATGCAGAATTGCACGGGACTTATTTGGCACACTGTCCACCGGATTTAAATGCAACCGATCGTAAATTATGACGAAGACGGAGTGTGGTTTTAAAAGTCGCACTTTGGACAAAACAAATTAGCAATGGTAAGAGTTTTGATACTATTGATTAAAATTAATTATATAGCAATTATAATATACAGTGATTTTATTTAGGACATTAATTTATAGGTAGTTCAAGAAATGTGTGATAAGGCAGGGATCGGTGGTTCACGAAGTAATCGCTCGCTGCGATGAGAAAGCGATTATGTAGAGAACGGGACATCATAGTGTAGATGGATTTGAAAATAAGCTATAAAAGAAGGTCTATATATTTACTGTATGAAAACAGAAAAAAGGACAATATTTCCTTACCTGCGTCTGTTGACCGTTGAGCTATATGTTTACATTTATCTTTGCAGGTGTTCAAAGATTCAAGTGGTTACAAGAAGAGCCATCGATTTTTAAATGCTGAAGCGTCAGGTTCGGGTTCTTGTGTGAAGTTTGAAAACGAACAGTTTTGTCGACAGTTGAACACAAACCTTAAATGAAAATGTGAACAATATTCAACTTTTCTGAAAACACGAAACGTTCTAGAACTCGAGTATTCTTCGATGCTGTGCAACAAGTTAATCGTGTAACACTTCCTCCACCTTTGCCTCTTACATTATCCCCATTCCCAACCTTACTGGACAACATTAGTGCCAACTTTTGAATTACAGTAGTAAGAGGTTACTTGAAAACACATTAATTATTTCAAAAATAGCAAACGTGGGCGTGTGTTAAGGCAAATATTACATCGCTGGCAGTGTAATACACGATAACACCTGGCGGAGAAGCTGCCGACCAGCTTCGTCACCAGGCGATATCGCTTGTAACACTGCCGGCGATGTATTATTTATACATAAAATATTTGTCGAGGATTTTTTCTTTATCCTCCCCGATTAACAGTTTATTGAAAAAACTGGCTAAATCATTTGGGGAACCGAACCCCAACAGGCATTCGAGACACTCGAAGATGCTCTGGTGAACGGCTCAGCATTGCACTCTCCCGATTTCAGGGAAATCTTGGAATTACACTGTGACGTAAGTGATTCCGGCTCGGGCTGGGCACCGATACGACGCATCGACGGTAAGGAGCGAGTGATTACTAACGTGAGCCGTAAACTCTACTACGGTGAAAATGTTATCCGTCGACGCACAAAGAATGCCTGGCCGTAGTGTAGGCGATCAGTAATTTCAGGCCATACCTAGAAGGGTATACGTTTGTTGTACAAACAGATTCGAGTGGGATTAAGTTATAAAAGTATAAGAGAGTCTTTCTTACCTTATTCCAATTCAACTACATGTTGCGATATTTCGCCCAGATGACCTTCAGGCTTCCTCGAGCACAAATTATATCGTATGGTTACATCAGTAAAGGTCTGTCCTATTAGCTCTCAAGTTTATTAAATCTCTTATGAATGTCACTGTACCAGACTTGAAGGCCCATCTTAAAACTTTACTAAGAACATTCACACCCCTTTAAAAGGTTATGGAAATTAAACTAACAGTCACTGTCCTACCTGTTTGGGTCTCAATGAAACTGCAAACTGTAAATGCAGGGTGGTGACAGGGAATAATCAGGGAATTTGGGTCATCAGGGAAATGTCAGGGAATTTCACAAACATTTAGAAAAAGTCAGGGAATTTAAAAACTGAACAAAAATTGTTTTTTTTCCCTTCCTTGTAATGGTGTACAGTAAACTAACTGATTCCAGTTTTTGTTTGATTAATTTGAGCATATTGTTCAGAATAAAAGTGGGCAAAGAAGAGGAGGAGGGGGTGGATGCTTAGCTTTCAGGTGAAGTGTGAAAACTGCCTTTTTTGCTGCTTTTATGAACCCTTCGCACAATGTTGATAAGGGAGGGGGGGGAAGGGAGGAGCAAGATGTGGGGGATGGGCTGGCATTTACTTCTCATTTATCAATGCAATTTGTGGTGAAAATCAGAAGGAGGAGATAAACAGTATTTACAAATTACGTTTTTGCTTGCTTGAGCATGAAACATTAGGTTATACTACTAAAAATTCTAATTGAATTATTAAATGACATGACGATAATAAATGCAGAACTAAATTCAATCTTTAATATAATTGTTATTGAAATTTGAAAGTTAGGCAAATTTATTTGTGTTTCCTCTTTCATTGGTCCTCGCTAAGTTTCCTTTCTGTTCCTCTCTCTTCCTATCGCCACGGCACCGGGACGGGTGGATACGAGGTGCAGGACTGAGGTTCCTGGTTGTCGGCAAAAACGTCACGTGGAATGTGGCTAGGCCGTCAGTCGTTGTGATTATCTTTTTAATATTTTGTACATTTTTATTGATGGGAAATTATTAATTAAATGTAAGGAGGTTATCGGGCAGTATTTGATGCATCGAATTATCATAATTCAATAACAATGGCTTAAAAAATTAAATTAGTAGTAATACATTTTTAAATCATATAACCTCGTTTTCACAGTACACATACTACAATAGCCTAAATGCATCGCTGCCTGTCTTTAAACATTCTTAGTTATGTGCTGTTTTTTAATAAGTTGTTGTCTTGATTTGTATATTACCTTTCCAAATATACACTGGGGTGGTAAAGTCATATTTTCTGTCCGATCATTAGTAGGCCTATTGAAATTGTTCTGTGAATTGAGATTTGTGTTCCTACAAAACTCGTCGTTATCGATCGTACGTCGGCACGGTTCGTGGCCGGACCGGAATTCACGTTTACCAAGAAAGCGTTTGCGTAAGTTAAAGGCATTCGTGAAAAAGCTAGGCCATGCATTTAAGTTTTTTTTTCTTTCAAATGCCCACGAAAGTTTGAAGAACAAGACTAAACGAAAAAAAAAAAAAATACAAAGAAATAATTAAGGAAAAGAATTAATAGTGAAATTAGTAAGCAATCGATCTTGCGTTCAATGGCTTTTCAAGTCCTTTCAGACCATATTTTTTTTTTTTTACCTTTGATGAAAAACTTAGAAATTATTTTTCAAACAGTTGGCAAGATTAAAGAGGACTCGCTCAATTATCTCCGAATATGAAGACGTGAGTGAAAAATTTTTAAAATAAAATATGAATTATTTCAAGGGGGCCATATAATGAGCTAAATATGAATTTTTGTAAATGCACATTGTCGAAGTCATTTTGAGGTCAATTTTTGTTTTTTAAATGGAACCTTGTACGTTTGATTCGAGCATGGTAAAGAACGGTTGTAGACGAATTCAAACAACTTACATTGTTTGTTCGAGTTTCCTCCATGCAACCGAAAAATATTGCTATCAAGGTATACAGTTAAAGAATGATTGATTGCATTATTATTTTACTTCCAATTATTGCCAACGACGAGCTATTCAGAAAGGCGAAGAGGAGTGATTTTAAGAGCCGTTTTTAGTAAGACAAAGAAACATCCATGCTTGAGTGGGATTCGAACCCAAGAAATTTCAGCCCAGGGCCTAGCTACCGACTAGGATACCGAGACCGAAAGAGAGTTAAAGAAGCATGACCATGGCATTGCCTTTTAATGCTCTTTATCAAATTAAAATTGATTTTAGTTTTTCAAATCATGTTTAATGTAACTAAAAACATCTTCATATTGCAAGAAATGGACACAGTAAAAAGGCGTCGCACTGACGGTGGATTATTAATTAAGGGAAAACAGCGTTATTGCAGATATCATTTTAACTGCAGTGATATTAAATTGAATGATTTTGCATAGTTGGAGAAAAATATCCCTTCCCCCAATGTTCAGACTTCCACCTTGCTTAACTCCCCTGGGGTCAAAGATATAAAAACAGTTTTTAGACAAAGGTTTCTTGAAAAAATCATCTCAATGGAATGGCGAAGAAAAAAGTACCTCTTTTCATTTAACAAAAAAGTTGACCTCAAAATAACTTTGAAAATGTGCATTTACAAAAATTATATTTAGCTCATTATATGACTCCCTTGAAATAGTTCATATTTTATTTTAAACACTTTTCACTCGCGTCTTCGAATTCGGAGATAATTGAGTGGTTCCTCTTAAATGGACCACCCTGTATATATCGGCTACCTTTTTTTCTGCTGGTACCATTATGTACGGTACTGCCGATAGGACACAATTGTGCTTTAATTGAAAATTACCCATAATGTTTTAGACGTATAGTTACTGGAGCCTGATAGAAAAATTATGTTCACAAAATGTTTCATAACCTTAAGATGTTGTTTAACAATGGCGAGATACATTGATTAATGCACTTGTACTTGACAGTATGACGGCATAGTTAAGAAGCCCCAAAGGGCCCTACATACGAACATTACATACTCGTACAATAATGTTTGTCTGGGAAAAATACAATTTGTAGCCTGGAAAACCGGGAAAAGTCAAGGAATTTCATGTCCAGGATTCTGTAGCCACTCTGAGATGGTACCGATAAGAACAAATTTAATATCATACTTAACCTAGGCCTTTTGCCTATAAGTCAAACAATTTTACCCTAATAAAACAGCGATGAACAACCAGAAAATAAAAAAAAACAAGTACTTTTAATTAAAACGTACGTAACACATATCGCGATCTAACAAACACACACTCCAAACAGATACGAAAAGGAAAAAAAAGGAGGAAACAAAAATTATTCCAAGAAAAGCCTGTGGAGGAGGAGAAAAAGGTATTCTGGTGTCGAAAAAAATAGTGGTCCATGTAACGAGCCACCAAAAGGTCTGTTACATCTCCCACAAACCCGGGGGAAGGTAACTAAATATTAAATGCCCAAAACAATAGGCCACCATATACTTTGTGAAGTAAGCCTGCTTACCCACGTATGGCCGTAACTGTCTAACGTGCCAACGACCGGTTATTTGTTGATGAGTATCAAACAGCTCCTAAACATGGGCTCCAATTTACAAAATTGGTTGAAAACAAGTTTCTTAACTTACTCTGTTGTTGCAAACTCAATATTTCGTCACCCCATCAAGGTGACATCATCAGACATCGTTGTGCAAAGATTTACACTAATTCAACGGTGGTAGTCATGTGTTCTAATGTTCTAACCAAACAATGCATCAACTATAAAAAGGTCCCTCAGGTTTTTATGTTCTTTTTATATTTGATGCATTGTTTGGTTAGACCATTAGAAAATATGACTACCACCGATGATTTAGTGTAAATCTTTGCACAATGATGTCTGATGATGTCACCTTGATGGGGTGACGAAATATTGCGTTTGCAACAACAGAGTAAGGTAAGAAACTTGTTTTCAACCAATTTTGTATAATGGATTCCTACTCTGCCTTCCGACAAAATCTAAATGGGCTCCAATACGTCGATTGACCGAAAAAGCCAGCTTAGCACAAAATTGGTCCACAATAGAAGACTCACACCAAAACAACCGTACCTTCTTCTCAAGAAGATCTGCTAACGGACGTATTAAGGTAGAATAAATGGGGATGAATCGGTGGTACCAACCAACCATGCCTAAGAACGTCTCAAATCCTTCAACAGTAAGCGGACCCCGAAATTATCCAAATCAGAGGCACACATACCTTTAAAAGCAGGTGGAGGCTGGTAATTACTTTCCTCATAACACAACTGCTCATAACGGCGTCCCAAACGAAGTAACTCTTCCAACGTAGAACCCCCCTAGCCGTTCGTAATTCATTAACTTCTTTTAAAAAGGGACTACATCTTCACCTGGTTCACCACCAAAGGTACAATCCCATTTATGGATATTAATAATGGCGGACATAGCCATAATAGAGGTATCTATCCCACTAGAAGAGGGAACAGGTGAATTTTCAGACTGAGGAGACGAAAAAGCTAGTCCCATAATGACAGAATGCTGTTCGACCAATAATGCCTCTCTAAATCTACGACGTAAACTTCTCGTAGTACCAGAAGGTGAGTAGCCTCTGTTTACCAACTCATGAATTAGCTCAGGTCTATTCATAAGAGTTATCTTTGTAATAAATAAAAAATAAATATCCTCTCCTTCTTTATACTTTATCTAAAGTTATAACTAAAACACTTAAACAGACTGTTCTTGAGCAAGGAAAAAAAATAATGTAAATTTCTCTAAACGTTGACTTTAAGTTTACGGACCCCAAGGCGGTTTTCAAATAGCTAAAAAAAAAATCTTTACTACTCCCATTATCCATTAACAGGACACGGATCGCGATCGCTCCTGGAGCGCTATCCGGTGTCCGCTCAGGTGCGTCACAACAAAATGTAATAGTGACGTTCCCGATCGGGGATGCCCGCCTAAAACTTTTTTTTTTAATTAGCCCCCCTTATGACAAAACCATCAATCGTTAGAGAATTTAATATTGACCCTAGCTCAATACTGAAAAGAGGAAAAGAAATATACTTGAAATCTAATGCTATGAACTTTTAACCTCGACCACCACAATACATGACTTTTGTGCCAAGTTTCCTTTAGTAAACATAAACAAGTCTTCCTACCATCTCCGTAGCACTCAGTGAACCCTGTACCAACAATGATATAGCTATAATGCTGTATGCTGATGTGCAGGAACAATGTACACCAAGTAAGGAAGGAAAACTATAAGCCAGTCTTACAGGCAACCACGGCCCGTACGTGCAGAGCGCCAATTTATATAAACGTGAGCAAGCTGGTTATTTGCGTCACACAGAAACAATAGGTGATTTTTTCCTACAAAAAAAATTAGGATACTGACAGCAATTACTAACAATGGCATTAGATAATGGCAACAATAGAATAGAAATGTTTGTGGTTGACTTGGACACCTATTAGCCCAGGCTAGCAACACAGCCTGCGTAGGCCGTGGGTTTTAACAGATTTGCTTTCTCACAAGCCAACAACAAACATTTATTTTAAGTGAGCGCCAGGATATCTTATTATTTACAGTTGGCGAATATCCANTCGCCAGCATCAACTGATCGTAAAAAAATTAGTCAGAAAATGTATATAAGGAACGGCAACCAGGTGTACACGATTCCCCCAAAACACCACACCGCACTATTACCAGTCACACATGGTACAGGTAAGGTTACTGAATACACACAACATGATAAGAATACCTTCACTGCTTGCTTTTATTGACACGAGCTTTTTCCAGACACAAACACAATCGTACTTTGGTAGTTAAGTTTGCCAAGCTAGGCCACAAAACACTCTGCCGAACAATGAAACGTATCTCATATATTGTGGTATTAAGTCTGTGGTATTAAGTATCGCCCATATAACATGGAGATCAGGTGACGCTTGAGTACTTCTAAACTAGTCCAATGGATCGATAATATAGGACAGGTTTGGTTCTACCTTAAGTCACAGACGACGACGTACACCAACAGAGACCAGTCGTACACCCCAGCTTCTCTTAATGGCGTAATCTTCGCTCTTCACGACAGGTAACCAGTGTCTTAGGCGATTCACCAAGGTCAGCGGGTTGAAAGGCCAGCAGCGACTTCTAGCCAGAAAAACACCTCGGTGTCTCCCCCACAGGTGCTTGGATTCGGCTAAATTCCGAAGTCAAGAATATCATAAAATGCGCCTCCTTATATACGGCGTCGACCAAAAGGCATGGTACCGCAAGGTGGCACTCAGGCGCTAACAGCTCGAACTTGTCAAAAAGCACTCCATTCGTGTTTCAGTACTAAACCAGAAGCACACATGCTGTGCAGGTAAGAACAAATTTAATATCATACTTAACCTAGGCCTTTTGTCTATAAGTCAAACAAAACTAACCCTAATAAAACAACAATGAACAACCAGAAAACAAAAAAAAAAAAATATTACGGTACTTCTAATTAAAACGTAGGATCGTGATCTAACAAACACACACTCCAAACAGATACGAAAAGGAAAAAAAAAGGAGGAAGAAAAGAAAAAAATATGCTTCTACACAAGCAAACCCTGTGGGGGAGGAGAAAAAGGTATTCTGGTGTTGAAAAAAATTATGGTCCATGTAACGAGCCACCAAAAGGTCCGTTATAATGTCACATGATCTAAACTGCCATTCATTTGGATAAAACCTCCGGTTTTATAGGTCAACCTGTCAGTGCTTGTTCAGAAGTGGTTGATGATGCCGCGTCAGCCGTATAGGCAAATCAGCGAATTTAACAGAGGTCGCATTATTGTCATGAGAGACTGGAATGCTTCCTTCCGGGAAATTGCTGCTTTTGTGGGGCGCAGTGTTTCTGTAGTGCAAAGAGTATGCAGAGAATGGTACAAAGAACTGCGTAACTCGCGCAGAGAAGGTTTTGCACGTTCGACACAGACAATCCGAGAGAGAACCGTCATCTCATCAGAATGTCTTTGAACGATCGAACTGCTTCTTCATCGGTGTTAGTGCATTAATGGCGAACTGTAACACTCATCCAATGTCTGCTGTAACAGTTCGTTGCCGTTTATTGCAGTCCGGGCTACATGCTCGTCGGCCTCTCCTGAGGCTACCTTTCACAAATCAGCACAGGAATGCCAGGCTGCAATGGCACATTGAACGGAGAGACTGGCATAATGAATGGCACAATATCGTTTTTTGGACGAATCACGCTTCTGTTTGGGCGAGGATGATGGCCGCATCCGTATCCGCCGACAACCTGGTGAGAGGCAATATGAAGAGTGTATTCGCACCAGGCAAACCACACATACTCAAGGCATTATGGTCTGGGATGCTTTCGGGTATGGTAGCAAATCACCTCTAGTGCGTGTCCATACCACTATTAATAGTGCCCATTATGTAAACGACATTCTTAGACTGGTACTTCTTCCATTCTTGCAGGGAGTACCTCAGGCCATATTTCAACAAGACAATGCGACAACACATGCCTTCTTAAGGGACAACAACATTCCACTTCTTCCATGGCCCGCTGGATCACCTGATTTGTCTCCCATTGAGAATGTATGGGACATGGGCAAACCACGGGTGCAGCAGTTCAACCGAATGCCAGCAAATGTTGAAGAGCTTTGGACTCGGGTGAATGATGCCTGGATGGCCATTCCTCAGGACACCATTCAAACATCATTTAACTCGATGCCCAGGCGAGTGGAGCAGGTTATACAGACCGGGGGTGGCCACACAAATTACTAGCTCATTCTGCACATCTTGTAAAATTAACACTGAAATGGTAATCATTTACTCTGTACAGCCTAATAAACATAATCTGTGAAAAACAAATGCGTGTGTCTACTCCTTCATGATCTGATTTTTATGAACAGGAGTGTATTTCCAAATGTTATCTAAACATTCATTTTCCCTATTGATATTGTCTGGGTTTTTTCTAATTTATTTCTATCCGTTTGTGAATTTGTTGTTTGAATAATTTTGCCATTTGGATTACGTCTTCGAAGTGACGTATGTTCCGTTAAACCTGTTTCGACTTTATTTTGTGATGTACCCCTTTTGTGTTCTTTATGTCTTGTTATGAAGTTTCTTTTAGTTTGTCCCACATATCCTTTGTTATATTGGCATTCTAACTGATATACTCAGTTTTCCCTTTTAAATCAGCCAAAAATGTAAACCACTGCCAGATGGTCTGTTTGAACCTTTCAAGTCGGATTTTCTAAATAGGTGATCTATTTTATTAGACTGTTCGGGGTGATTATAATGGTGTGCTAACATAACTTGAAAGCCATCACTCAGCCATCAGCAGCTTGANCTCTTCCAATATGACATGCAGGATCTGTGACTTCATGGGATTGACGCCATACCATCAGTATCCCATCGGCACGGGGAATTTGAAATCGGATCGTGTCACTCCAGCCCACCCGTTACCAATCTTCAATTGTTTAGTTTCGACGTTCTTAAGCCCAGGCAAGGCATTAAACCCGGAGTCATGGCGTCAGGAGTGAGACTGTTATAGGTCTGTGACTTTCAAAGCAGAGACGATGAATGGAACGTTGCACGATGCAAACTCTGACTGCCCGGTTGGCACCCGTGTTTAGCTGGGAGGCGAATTGAGGTAATGTCCGGCCCTTATCAGCCTGTACGGCGTATGTATGTGAGATGGCAAAACCAATATTTATTCAAGGCGAGTTGCCCTTTGCCAAAATTTTCATATTCTCGGAAGACTTGAAACTGTTGCACGAGAAAATCCGAGTTGGTTAACGACTTCTGAGATCGAGTGACCCACGTGTCGAACACTTACGATCGGCCCACTGTCGAATGCATCTAAATCACACGCCTTTCCCATTGTGCTGGGCAAGAAGAATGCTGCAGGAAGCTGACAGCTACACATGGCCACAGTTTCGCCCGAGCATGCGCCACAAATGCGGGAGTTGTGGTAGCGAATTTTCATCACGTCTTTTATTTCTAATTCAATGGCATGCAAGTGCATATTGTGTACCTCTTCATTCTTGTAAGGACACAGAAAATGTTTATAAAGCCTGATGACAAGAAACTAAATATATTTTAACAATTTCATGAGTCTTTAAGACTGAAGTTAAAATCTGTTGTCACTATTTTTGGAAAGGAATGAATAGTGATCTAAGATCTTGGATTCGTACATGTAAGGTTTGTCAGTGGGTCAAAAATGACCATACTGGTAATAAAGTACCTCAGTTGCACAGATGGGTACAGGAACCAATGGCCTGTGTTGGCTGTTGATTTGACCAGACCAAACCCACATATCAAGACTGGTGCTCGCTTGATACTACTTATTGTCAACCTATATTCTAAATGGATTGAAGTTTTCTTTATCAAAAATGGAACTTCAAAAAACATATATAGGGCTATGGACAATGAACAGTGAACATGTTTTGGTGGTCCTAACGAATTGATTTCAGACATTGGGGTCAAGTTTTGTAATAAAGACTTTCAGGCCTTTTTCTACTGTGTGATGTGGAATAGACACCCGCACTGGTTTATAGCACCAAGGGCTAACGCAGCCGAATGAACGTTCTAACTAATGAAATCAATAAAGAACACAATTAAAACATGTAAAAAGCCATGATGATTGGGACCAGTTTCTACCTAAGTTTTGTGATGCTGTCTGCTCTAGTGTCAACTTGTCGGCAAACTACGGCACTGCCCACTTAATGTTAAATAGGGAACTTTTGGTATCCATGGCGGTAGGTGCCCCTGTAGCATTTCAGGACTATATGGTCAAAGGGGATACAAAGATGGGGAAGTTGATGAAACTTGTTCAAAAGGGTGTAGTAAAACAATGCAAACAAAGTATAAAGTTTGTCGCTTTTCATCAGTCCTCATGGGAGAGTTAGTTTGGCAGAATGGACAAAAAATATCTGATACGACAGACGGACATTTAATACGTCTCGCGAGTCCGAAATAGTGGGGGCTCATATTTCGCGTCTCTGTCATTTGAAAAACCACAGTGCTTGTGATAGGGCTCTGTTCATTTGAATCTTATGCCTGTATGCTATTTGCATGTTAAGTACACACAACCTTTACACATGTTGCGCTGGTGACGGGAACAGGTACAAGTTTTGGTGGACGGTATGGCTCGTGTGGGATATACAGTTGTTAGTTACATTGTGTCGAATCAAGTCGTACGTTGTCACGANGATAATTGATAATTGTAGAGTTTGTAAAGGAACCTGTTCTTGAGAGTACGTNTGATTGCCGAGCGGTTCCTACCATGTTGCACATCTGTCAGTCCTGTTAGAGTGGATCTGGTAGTAACACTGATTGCCATGTGGCCCAATTGGGTGACCATCAGTCCTTTGCTGGGTCAATTTGGCAATTTTTTTCCTGTCTCAGAGGAGTTGTAAAATCTTCCATTGACTTGGTCGGTGTCTTTGTTACCCCCATCAGTAATTTTGAACTCGAACTTATATCCTACACTGCAGTGCAAAAGTTAAGTTACAAACTTCTTTTTCTCCCAAAATATAGCACCAAAATCTACATATTTAATGCTATTGTGTTATCTGAATTTGTAAATCAGCAAAATAAAGAGAGCACCTTTATAAGTCACTGTCAAAGAATGATGTGTTCAGTACCATTCTAAGTAAAACTAATTATAGGGCATAAAATGTTGTCTTAACAAAATTTGAAAGGGTTTTTTTCATTAACATGCCTCAAAAACATCGTTTTGAAGATTCATTACGGTTGCAGGCTATCAGAATAATAGAAGCTGGACAATCTCAAGCCGAGGTGCAAGATGGCTACGTGTTTCTCGAATGGTTGTTTCCAGGTTTTGGGTACAATTTCAAAATATAGGAGATGTCCATAGAAGACAAGTACATGGTCGCCAATGGTCAACCACAGCGCCAGATAACCGTTTTCTGTCTGTAACTGCTTGGCATAACAGAGAAATTACAGCCCCTCATCCTGCATCGGAGCTTCGTGCGACCACAGGGAGGACAGCTACAAGATGGATAGTGTCCAGAAGGCTTCAGGAGAGAGGGCTGTATGCAAGGCGACCAGTAGTATGTGTTCCTTTGACTGTTGCACACAGGCGAGAGCATCTATAGTGGGTGCGGCGAGAGTGGGCAAATGTTCTTTTTACAGATGAGTCCCGATTTTCCTTCCAGAATGATTCTCAAAGATCATCCTTCTGGAGAGAACGAGGGACACTGTATAGTCCCTCTAACGTGAGAGAAAGGGATGCATATGGAGGTGATAGTGCCATGGTTTGGGTGGACATCATCATCAATGGAAGAATGGAGTTACATGTATTTGACAGAGGGTCTGTGACTGCCCAGCGGTATCGGGCACCTCATGTTAGCCCTTTTGCAGGTGCAGTGGGCCCAGAATTCATGTTAATGGACGATAATGCTCGCAGACATAGGGCTTGCCTAGTGGAGCAATATCTGGAAAATGAAGGAATCCAGCATATGGACCTTAACCCAATTGAACATGTGTGGGATGCTTTGGGGGAGACAACTAGTAGCTCTTAGGCCTCCTCCTAGAAATCTCCACGACCTTTACACGGCTCTTGTGGAACGTTATAAGTTACTGCCACGGGACCTTATCGACAGTCTCGTAGACAGTATGACGAGATGTTGTTAGGTTTGTATTGCTGTGAGGGGTGATCACACCTCCTAATGAAACCGGTATGTTGGCATGTTTTTTTTTTATTTCTGCGTTGCATTTTTGCGCCTTTCTCGACACGGTCCGTTTTAATGGAATTTTTCCGATACACTTTCTTAGCATTGTACGCACGATAGTGTGCATTCTGCACGTACAAAGTTTTATTAAAATCCCATACGAGGTGTTAGAGTAATTATCATTTCTGCACTTGTAACTTAACTTTTGCACTTATTCTGGTGTTTACATCCATACTTTGGTGTATCAGCCACCGACTTTTCACTCGTCGTCCGACCGCTTATGCAGATCGCACCTTCTCGACAAATGATTGCCGCAAGTTTTGGAATCGTGGTTGAAGAGCGTATTACGCTGTGCGGGAAGAGTACTTCATTATGTTTTCGAGTCTACGTGTAGTTCGCCTCATTTTATTGTTCGTGATGTTTAGTTTTTTACTGGTTTTGCCTAATGATGTTACATACAGTATATTACGTCTGGTAATCGGCACTACGCTCACGGGTGAGAGTGATTCTCGGATTCTATTTGCTTGTCGTATCGCTTGAGACTAGATTTGTGTGGTGTATTGTGTGTGTTTTTTTAACGTTTTCCGCTCGGTTTTCTGTATCGCATCGTCAACGTCTGGGTTACGCTCTCTCTGTACAAGTTATTTTGTCTTTTTGGTGTTGTGTGCAACATCGAAGAACAATATTGTTCTATCCTTTACTATATTTTATTTTCAAATTTTATTTGAAAAGAAGAACAAAAAAATAGTTATTTAAATTTTTGAATGGGTCACTTTACAAGAGACGAAATCTTTAGAGGGTTTTCATATATCTTTTTCTCTATTAGTTGTAAGTAAGACATATTTACCTTTTTGTTAGTTTATTTGGTTCATACAATCATGAATAACCCTGTGTTTCAATGTAAATACCAAGAACTGAATGTGATGCTTTGTCATTTAGTGGAAAACCTAATCTGTAACACAAAGGGACACGCTGCTAACTGTGTCTTGTACTCGTGTATAATTTATTCCCTTTAATTTGCAGGAACATATTGAATTCATGTGTTTACGATGCAGCCCAAGAAAAGTTACCAAAAGTGGTTTTACCCGAGAAACCTCATTTTAATATGCCGAGGGTTTATGGCATACCGTTGACAAGGAAAAAGTAAGTGAATTTATTAGTTTAGAAATTTGATAAAAATAAATAAAAATAAACCTAAAACTGATCATGCACTATATCTAACTTAAATTTAACTTGTTTCTGTTATTGTATCACATCTATTTTCCATTTTATGTTGAAGGAAATTGAGTTAGTCTGACATGCAAGTATATAAAATAGTTATCAAGCTTTGTATTTCATTATCGTTTACAATAAATGTTTCTGGTGTATCTGACCTGTTGTCAGTATAGTGTTGTATTAGATAGCAATACATCTCAATGAAGCTGTAATAAGTAGTTTATGTATATGACGATTATTTTTGTAAAGTTAGTTTACCTCGAGACTTTTGTTGTAAATGTGAAAAAAAAAACTCAGAACATTTATGATATCTTTTAGTAATGGTAATATAGAATGATACACCTTTCATACAATACCTTTGGGAGGGTTTCTCTCAATCTCTCCCGAGTAATAGGATAAGTAGTATAGGTGCGATTAAAAACTTTGGTACCAATCACAAATTGGCAATTGCTTTTTTAAAATGAATAACCAGTTATTTGTACTAAACCTCAGGAAGAGAAAATAAGTAAAGTTTCAGGTTCCTAACTCCTCAGTTTAAGTTGTTCATCAAATTAGGTCACTGATGTCAGTGACAGACTGCCCAGCAGGTGCAATAAATCAAATTCGGTAAATACACGACACTGCAGTTATGGCGTTAAACCTGTACTCCACAGTTTAATGACCGTGTCACTGATAAATATCTCGGAATTGACTAATATCATTTTACTTGGTTCATGTGAACATGTCTAAATCACTTGTTGAAAAGTGTCAGCTTGAAGAAGACCAATCTTCAAAGACGACACGTTTCTTTGGAGGGTAAGTCGACTTAAAATAAAAATTGCTTGAAACATTATTTATCGCAGTATTGCTTTTGCTTCCTTTAAGTTCAAAATTGTGGCATTAAATATCCACATCACTGTTGCCACGCTCGAGAANGCAGGCTTACGACAATTGTTTTACGTGTTAACGAATGCAGCCGATTCTTTACAAATACATCTGAAATGTGAACAGTAAAAACAAGACAAATGGAAGAATGAGATTAGAGATACACAAATGACAGTTTAAAAATTAATATTGAAGGATAAAAACGAAAACTTTTCCTCGATGCCGTGGTTGCGTACGTAATATTATGATTGCTCGTCGAAAATTCAGGATCTCGGCATTAAAGCTTTCGGTAACCAATACCACTGTTGCCGTGCGTAGGAACTCGGACTTACGGCAAATATTTTAAGCGTTAAGAAATGTGCCCGATAGGCGATTCCTTTCAAATACTTCTGAAAATACGAAAAATAAAAACAAGAAAAGCGGAAGAATGGTAGGCCTATTAGGAATTAATTTATAAATGACAATAACCTAATTTTATGGACGATTAAATGCAAGTTTTACAAGCTCTATTACATTGACTGTTAATTCAACTGGTTAATAAACGTGTGCTGTTTTTAACACAAGACATTTAGGTAGATTTCTTTAAAAACTCTAGCTATTGCAGAAGCCCTCATGACGCAACTTCTGGAAAATTTCAGTGAATCTTCACCAATCATGATATTTTGGAAACAATGTTCCAACAAAGGTTATTAAGAATTAAATTTCCTATAAAAATGTTCTTAGTTTTTTTTTCTCTAAGTTTCAAAATACAGCCACCACATTGCAAAATGACAGTCAAAAACCAGTTTTTTACAATTATTTTGAAAACGGTTGATTTTATTGCAAAATGTTTGCAACAAAAGATATTAAGTGTATTCCATACAGCTCCCCCTTTTTAGGCGTGCCGTGGGAAGCCTCTGTGCAGTGAACAGACGAACTTTTTCACTAACGCAAAAGTGCCTTTTTGCCCAGTAGGGTATACTCCGCCAAGTAAAGTAGTAGCTTCATAAGGCGTTTGCCGGTGACGTNACGTCCAAGGCCGGAGGGTAGGATGGCGCCTTGAGTGACTCTTAAGCGGTCAGGGAAGAAGAGAGGNGAGGAGAAAAAGGGCAAACGAAGGAAGTGTGAATGGTTAGAAAAACGCCATTGCCATCACATTTAAGAAAGACCATAAACAATACTTTATTTTCTTTTAAGTTAAGCAGCTTTTAAAAAAGTAAAAAATGGAAACTGCTACTTTACACACAGACATTTACAAAATGAGGTGTACACGACTCACTAGCCTATGACACGCGTGTCACTTGGTTATCGATTTTAACTGACACGTACAGCGAAACACCAAGTTTTTATTTCTTGTCAGTAATCTTGGGTTCCATAGCCGTACGGGCTACCCACAGAGCTGGGCAGTTTTCAAACTGTAAAGAGGTTTGTAATGGGGAGCACTAAATTAACTAACTCTAAGTGTGTGACGCTCAGAGCTGTTTTTTCTTAATCATCACCACATCATTTTAGTTTAACAGTGTTGCTTAGATATTTATTTTTGTCCAAATGTGCTTCAAATTTGAAACTAGGCTCAGAACAAGGTATTAACGGACGGTAATAGAAATTAAAAGAAAATGTGTGTGTGCAGTGAAATGGTCAGCTTTACTTTTAATGTGAAGCAACATAAAAAAAAAAAAATCACAAAAATGTTTTTACGCATGTTACGTGTAGAACGCGAGCAATTATTTTCACAAAAGTGAAGCAGAATGAAAAATAATCCATTTAAGTTTGCTATAACACCTAAAAATAACAACACTTCCTTAGTGTTGTGCAGCATGATGACTGTTTAAGACAGAATGATATGTGGGAGTGAAGATTGATCAACTTCAAACCGATTTTGCTTCAGAAGAAATGTATTCAGTATATTTAGATGAGAGAACCGTACATCTGAGTTAGGTTATAAATATTAGTTTCTATTTTACGGTGCTTACTTTAGTCAGGAAATTTGTATCCCATATAACTGTTTTCCATATTTCAAAACTATACATCTGATATGAGTTCTATTGGGAAATCAGTAGTTTTGGCAAGAACCATGCTTGAACCGTGCAGAGCCTTGTCTGCCGACAACTCGTTACACTTCCGTGATAGGCAACATTTACAATTATGTAACTGCTGTAAATAATAGGTAATTGGAGGATTCTTTACTGAATATAACTATAAATAAACTGTGTGTGTCTTGTATTCATAATTACTCTTCCCACTTATATTTTTAATCCATAATCGTATTCATTACTATCAAAGGTAACGGATTAAATTGAAATTTCATTGTCAGACAATTATTTAAATGAAAGGTGTTTCAATTTCTTACTGAGAAAATTTGCCTCCTCGAGAGAGGATCAAACCCAGGACGTGTGGAACCTACTCTCCAGCTCATGTTAACCGTCTTTGCACGCCTTAGACCTTGAATGTTATAACATAGGGTTTAAAGCTGATTAGCATGCATAAAATTAAGAATTAGGGGATTTAGAAGGGTAAACTTGAGAGTTAGGTTCGAAATAACATTTTAATTTATGCGAAAACTTAATATTGTCTACATCATCTACATTATACCCTGCAATCAACCGGTAAGGTACTTGGCAGGGGTGAAGTTAACTACACCATTTCTTTCCATAGGAAGGCAGTGTTGTCAGTTTGTATTCTGTTTGCTTGTAATGTGACGTTTTATACGGCGTAGGGATATCAAGGACAACGAAACGTCGATTTATTAATTATTCAACAAAATAGGACGCCGTTAGCGGAAATGTTCGTCGAAAAGTGAAAATAGTAAATTAACGTAAATTATGGAACGAAAAGGAAAGACTAAATCAATTCCATTTAAATTTCAACTCCGAACTAAATTTTCCGAGGAACGAGAAGCCGGGACTGGGAGTGATTTGGATTGCTGCCAAAAACAAAGCGATCTAAAGTGTGCTTAAACTGCTGTCATGTTTTTACGAATCAACAATGAACCTGATTACGAAAATGCAAAGGTGTTGGAAAGATAAATACAAGAAGTGATTTGGAGCTCAAAGCGTGCAGTCGCATCAGTTGTGGTCCATTGTAGGCCTAAATTCGAGAATCCATCACAATTCCACGCTACCTCAAATTAGCTCCCGTTTTCCGCCATAGTGAAACGAACATTGCAAATTAGGTGTACTAATGGCTTCCACAACATTACCATGTGACAGAACGTAATCACAGCTTCAAAAACCACTAAAATCCAACCATTTATTACGTTATTATAACCGAGCTCGGAAGGAATATTCCAAACTTTAACCGTGTTCCATAATTTCAAACGTGAGTGCAGCGATGTTTTAGTCCTGAACTAATTTGAATAACCGTTAATGATGGCACGATGCAATAAGTAAATAACAGTAAGCTGCTGTAACGGACTGTTTTTCCATTACATGGAATTATGTCATGTTTTTTGTGTGTTTAGAGTATTCCTCCACAGAATACATATTGGAAGTATTAATTTTTGACATTTTACGAAGTCGTTTCATTAGAGAGGTAGTGATTGTTTTTCATTACTCTTTTATTTTTCCTAGCTTTAAGTTCATGCAGTTTTGTAGTGTGTTGTGAAAAGTTTTATACTCGCGCGGGTAGAGTGTTGTTGATTGTAAGTAGTTAATTTGTGTGTGTCTTCTTTTGTTAGACAGGAAAAGTTAATTTCCCTGATCTGGAAAACACGAGACTCTGGAGGCGTGGCCTCGTATGTTAAACAAGCAGTTAGCTTGCTTCCCGCTAACAGCACCCCTTGTTTGCATTTTTCGGTTGCTTTAAAACGGGGTGTCGTGGCTAGTAGTGCCACTTCGTAATGTCATCTGTCTAGCTATTCTGTGGAGGAAGTAGCAGGAGGTGCTACCGATTGGAGTCACCTGATGGTCAGCTTACGTATTCTGCCAGTATGCGCCTAATATTGCTCCGTTAATGCCACCGTGGTTCCTGTGGTGTGAACCGGCGTTTTCGTCTGTCAGCATTATATCAGGTAGAAAGAGTAAACAGATGGGGGTTCTTTGATTATGAACCATCTCCCCAAGTGCGTCAGCCAATATATCTCACCGTGCTATTCGAGTTTTTGTGATCCAAGTGAAACAAACTGAACTTGTGCTAGTTTGAGGCACCTCTCCGTTATGTAACAAGCATTTTTTGTGCCTTTTCTCTGGAGCCGTGATATTGAGTTTCCGCATGTAAATGTATGCTTTGGTGTCTGCAAGTGGTGTTAACATTTGTGTTATAAATCATATCAGTGAAACTACTGCTTTGTTGTAACTTCATTACGCCTTACTTGTCTTGCCATGGTTACTCATCGTCGTTGCCAATGTTAAGTAGGTGGAATGTTCAACACCAGTGCCACTGTTATAATCTTGATAGTTTAGTTTAGTAGGCGTGGATGTTCGCTGGTTTTAATTTAAACATCCTGGCACCTAATTTAAATTTTGGTAATTCTGAGTTAGTGGTATGCTTGTCCCTGGCTTGTGTTTTTGTACGCTAAAGTTGACCCACCGCCCTCGCAGGCGAAGTGCTAGCTGTGGTAAATTTGATAGTCCGAGCCAGTGGCAACCATGTTTTAACGGGTTGTGGTATTCCTACCTCAACTCGATGTATTTCGCGTTTATTAAAATTTTCTTTGCTATTTTTTTTAAATCTATCAAATTTGTGTAGTTTCATTTTATTGCGACGGTTCACCTGTTCGTGCCAGNTCGCCGGTTTTAATTTAAACATCCTGGCGCCTAATTTAAATTTTGTTAATTCTGAGTTAGTGGNATGCTTGTCCCTGGCTTGCGTTTTTGCACGCTAAAGTTGACCCACCGCCCTCGCAGGCGAAGTGCTAGCCGTGGTAAATTTTATAGTCCGAGCCTGTGGCAACCATGTTTTAACGTGTTGTGGTATTCATACCTCAACTCGACGTATTTCGCGTTTATTAAAATTTTTTTTTTTTTTTTTAAATCTATCAAAGTTTCATTTTATTGCGACGGTTCACCTGTTCGTGCCAGGTGACCCCGTATACTGCTTCTCGAAAAGATGTCTGTGATCCAATACTGCCTTTGTTCGTTGTCGTCTGATTAACGACAAAGTAAGTTAGCTTCGTACTCACTCGAATCTGAAAACTTTGAAGGTGACGACGAACTCGACGATGCATACAAACTGGGCCGTCTAAAACATGTGGTTAAAATTGGCGAAATCCCTTAAAGGAAAATTCAACCGCTTTAATCTTAACAGTCGAGTAACAACTTTTAGTCTAAATAGTCGTATTGCTGGAGATTTTCTTTGAACGGATGATTACTAAATAACAGTTGTTGCACGTTATGTAACTAAAAATGGTAGATGGGATCGTGTTAGCTATTTGTTTCGGGTTTAAAATACAAAGTAAATATGTACCCCTTCGTTTGTTTATGCGTATTTTTTATCTTATTGCTTGCGTAAACGATTAAAATTTGGGAATTATCCGACGTCTACGTGTCGGTTAATGCTATCCACCGAGACATTTTCATTGCCTCGAAAAAAACATCGAAATTCAAAGATTCCTAGCTGAAATTGGTTAGATTTATTGAACGCCTCGAATTCATCGAACGGCTTAAAGCCCATTCCACATTCTGTCGCCAGTGTATTTTTCACGACTTCCGATTCTACTGGGTTCAGTAATACTGTGGTACAAACCAGTTTGTAATGCCAAGCACCAAGGCATTAATTCAGCTGCTGTTTCTGGTATTGTTAGCATAGGTGGTTATTCAAACGTACAAGGAGAGACTACAGTTCATGACTCCCCGTTTTTGGTGTACATTTTTTTAGGTGTTCTAGGGTCCAAAAGAACGTATATGAGTTCCGGTGTTTTATTGAATGGGCTCCCGTTTTAATTAACAAATAATAAGTAATTAATCTGAGTCGAACATATAGGGGCTACTCATTATTTAACTCTTTCAGCAACCGCTCTTGATGGCTCCATGGTAAAACACTTGGCTCTCATCCAGTGAGCCCGGGTTCAGTCCCCACTGGTTCTTTAAGTTTTTGTAAAAAAAACATTTTCCTGTTGTGATATACATATTATCAGAAGTATTGTGTGCAAATGATTTGATGACTTTTATTTTGCAGAAATACAGTAATCGTGCATTTGAAAGGACATTAGACTAATGCTACTTCAATTTTAAAATTTCCGCCATTTTGGATTTTAGTTGCTATGGAAACCGTGCGCCTAGCTGATTGTGAGTGGCAGACTGACACTAATTCTAGTCATGATGCAGAAGAGTTAGAGAAAAATGTTAAATGCAAAAGTTGTTCAGCTTGGTATGAAACCTACAGATTTTTTTGTCAAGTGACATCACAATATCTTGCAAATGGTGCGTTGTGCGGGAAAAAGTCAAAATGCAAAACATGTTTATTTTGGCCCAACACGTCTGATTCACTACTTCATTTTTAAAATTTCCGCCAAATAGAATTTTTGTTGCTATGGAAACCGCGTGCACCGTCTTTCAGCGTGCCTCATTTCCACCATGTTTGTTGTTATTAATCCGATTGTAGTTTTTTTTTCTTTTTGTGTTTACATTGTTTTCTGTTTAAACTCACACCTCAAACTTCGCGATAATAAAGTGAAGGTTAGACGAACCTGTTTTGATATATTAAACTTTAAATTAATTTTAATCACTTTTATTGTACAATTACAGGTAGTGTTTAATTTTTTAAAAAGAAATTAATGACATATGAAAAATGCTACAGTATAGCCTATTTTGAAAACTGAAATTTTGCTACCCGGAAGCCGAGTAATAGAAGCGGCGCAAAATTGCTCGTATGATAATAATCGTGGCTTCAAAAATATTTTGTCCTCTTTGATGCACACTTTGATGGTATATGAGGTCACAATGTCCAAAGCAAGACTCTTAGAGATGGCAAACTCCTAGCTACAACATACTCTGCCAAACAACAGACAAACTCGTAAAAGCCAAAAATTTAGGACCTCGTAATCATGAGGTCCTCAGATCCCTAAACTATTCCAAAGGTGATGTAAGTTTCTTTGATCTCCTCCACGTTGAACTGGAAGAGATCAAGGAAGAACCTGGAGACCAAAAGGTGACAGACATAAGATGTATACAGGTGAGACGGAATGGAGTTTTGAAACCAACACGGTCGTTGATTTTAACTTTCGAAACGGTAGACCCTCTTGAATACGTCCAAGCTGGTTTTCATCGCTGCAAGGTGAGGCTTACATACCAAAACCCATGTGGTATTTCCTGTGACAGAAATTTTGCAGAGCTCTCGCCAGCTGTGGTAAATGTGGTCAGTCTGACCGCACCACTGATACCTGCACTGTGTACACTGTAATAGTTCCCATCCAGCCTGGTCTAGGGACTGACCCAAATTTAAAGAGGAAAGAGATTTAAACAGTCCCAAAACTCTTTGTGCCTGATGCAAATCGCCACTCTAAAAAATCTCCCCAGAAACTACGTAGCACCTTTTCTTCTGTTATTANAGCACCAGCACCTACATCTCGAATAGACAATTTGTTTCCACACAAACTCCTCTTCTCAGATCACATATTTTCTATTTTTCCGTCTGCACCTTCTACATCAATATCTTTAAATGGTGACTCAGAATCTGTCTTACCTAAGACACTCGAAAAAGATGTAAAAGCTACAAAAGTATAGGGTCGCCCGGTAGCCTAGCAAGCCGTGCGACTCCCTCTCTGTCGGGGGCAGAGAGGGCTACAGTCAGCCAGCCTACTCAGCGGCTCCCAGTGACAACGACGGGTTCGAATCCCACCGCAGAGTCCTGGGAAGGCGCGAGGCTCGTATTGTCCTGTGGGTTCTAGACTGTGACTTGACGCGTGGTGAGGTTATGGTTAAACCGATTACTCAGACCTAACTCAACGTGGGTAGGAAAGCTTAGGTGATCAGCTCACAATCTTAATCTTAACACTCTGTGCTGTCCTACAGCTCTATTCTAAGATTTAAACACCATAGGGTATACAAATACTCAAATTCACTTGTTAACTACTCATAACCAGTGATGTATTTCGCGTAGTTTTGGGGGGCATTACAAAACACACTCTTAAGATAAAGTCCCTAGGGGCCCTGTTTTGACATAAGAATCTTTCAGTAACTCTACNCGGTCCTTAATCCTAATCAAAACAAAACAATTAAAACATAAAACCAACACTCAATGATCCTAAGCTAAAATTTGTCCGTATTAAACGATTACTCGGCGTTCGGCTGCACTTCCGTTCTGGATTTAATGTAGAATACGCCGTTTGGTATTCCTAGCGGTCGCGTGTAATATACTGCGCACACTGTGGCTTTATCTTCGTATTTTCTGAACCTTACAAGTCGCAGTCTGGCATAATTAGTCTATCCAAAGCACATCCGTCTTTATACTGACTAGCACCAGTTTGCTGTATCCGTCGTTATTGGGGTTTGAACCTCCAGGCCGACTGGTCTATTATTTGTACTCGCTTACCAAGGTTTGTTGCAGTGTAGACCTTCTTTTGGCTTTACTGTCACGTCTCAGGGGTTCTACGTCAGGGGTTAAGCGCTATTTCTCCCTCCAATTATATAATATCTGGACGGTACATAACCTGGCCATCAACTAGTCTATGCGCCTTCCAACCGCCGTCCCATCGGGTTTCCAATTTCTAGTTAAAGAATATTTTGGTTTTAGCATACTCTACTTACATTCTAGGTTACATTCTGGTTGCGGTTACATACCTGGGCAATTGAATATTCGTCTTGTCTATCCTCNTACTCATCGAGCACGTCACATTTAAGCTGAGGTTTTATTATCCCTCCATATTTCTCTTTAACATTATTTAGATCTTATTCTCAGATATCACGTTTAATAATTTAATTTTTATACGTTTCGCCTGTCGATCGTATCTAGATTCGAACGTTAGACTCGTATCTCTTTATATTGACACTTCCACTGTCCTAGCCTAGCAACCAAAAACCTTCGTTTTCCTTCCTAGAGTTTCTTTTAAGTTGAGTGCAGCTCGGGGTAGCACGGTGATCGTTTTGTAGCTATACCTATAAGTGTCTACCTCGGTCGTTGCTAGGGATCGATTACTTCAATAATTTCCACTGTCCACGCCTCCTCAGTTGTCCACGGCAGCACATACCGCACTGGAAGCGTGCTGAGTGTTTCTTTCAGGCTAATTTCTGCTCTACTTCATCCTTTTTATATTACCTGGCTTGCAAGTTGCCGCGTAAGAACGTGTTCCATACACATTCCCCTCAAGATGTGTCTTGCTCATGCAATGGGCATAGGCTAAGTCTTCTGTAACGGCGACATGCCCTGGTCATTCCCATCGCTAATTTTTTCTGATTTTTGTGTGATAGCTCGTCGGTACATTCTATGTTTATTACTCTTGTTTACGGTGTCGTATCGTGGTGGTTCGGTACTGCATTCGGTCTCGGTCCGGACTGTAGTCTCGTCTGGGTCGGCTACTTGACTACCTGGTTTAAGCGTTGACACTTCCTCTCTAGGGTGAAATAACTTTAGTTCAGATACATGCACGCGTCTCGGTAGTATTTCTCCGTCTTCCACTCTTTGTAGGGTGTGTGTGTCTTTCCAGGTATCTAGAATCCGATACGGCTCGTCGAACCGGTCGGTGAATTTACCTATGACTGCTTGTGCTTTGTTGGATAGTCTGTGTGTGCGTTTCACCACCAGCTCTCCTTTCTTCAACTTACACTCTCTCCTTCGTTGGTCATAGTACGCTTCCTGTTTATGTTGAGTTTCGATCTTGCGGTCCATGGNGTTTTCCCTCATCGCTTTCTGGAGCGATTTTCTACTTTGATATTCGTCCTCGACCGCTGCATCGTCGGGAATTTCTACGTCTGGTTCCGTAGATGTAGCATCTAATGCGTGTGTCATGGGACCTCGTCGTCCTAACATTAGTTCGGCGGGTGCATAACCGGTTGTCTTGCTGGCAGTGTT